>CM042144.1:129841181-129896181 GCA_023376005.1 Doryteuthis pealeii | reverse complement strand
TTGGTTTCCCACAGGATGTCCCAATAAAATTCCAGCGTAAAAAAGACCTTGGGCTGATCCAGCCATTCTGAAAATAAAAATTAATGACTACTATTTACAGCATTAAATTTTTTTAAATCCCTGCTTTTATCATTTAAGTCTTATTTTTTTAATTAGCTTCACGAATATAAATCAAATCTTCGTTATTTTTGCGCAAAAACTAAGATATGATGATAGTGAATGTTTATATATATTTACTTTGTCATTAATTGTTAAATTGTAGAAAATGAAGTTCTGTCTTTGATAAAAAAAAAAGTTAGTATCGCAGTTGTAACTTCGATGAAATTTCACAATGAAATGAACTTTGAGAGTTCCTCCTCCTCCTATTCTATTTTTTCTGCATCTTTCTTTTGGCCAACAAGAATTTCAAAAGGCGCAAACCAGTTACTTATTTCCATTAAAAAAACACCTTTGTGATGTTCTTTTCATTACAGAAAAATGTCAAATCTCTTTTACAGACACAAAGTACCATTTCCTCTATGTTTATCTCACCTTTTCTTATTTTTAACTTTTTGTTTTTATATTTCAATTACACAAATATTTCAATCATGTCATTATCAGGATATTTTCGATCTTTTATCCAATGACATTTTTTCAATTTACCTTATCTCTTGTCTCATAATTTTATTTATTATCAATGATACATAAAAGATGCAGTGATCAGGATTCCTTTTAACTTATTCTGATTCTTCCTATCTTAATATGGCTTTTAAAATCATCAACTGATCATTTGATTCCACTTAATATTAAATTTGCTTTTAAATAGTCTTAAAAGAAGACTTGTTCTGATTAATGATTTCATTCTTTATTACTACAATGTTTCAGCCAATCAGTTCTAGTCTTATTCAGGTGTACAATTCATACAGAAAGTGAGGGAAACACAATGAAAACAAAAGAAACACAATGAAAAAAAAAAAAAAAAAAAAAAAAACAGATTCAATACACAATTTTTCAATAAAAAAATTGATTGTTTTGATCTTCCATATTTGATGACGTTTTAGCTAAGAATGCCTAACAATGGCAGATCCACCATTCTAATGTTATTTTATTGTAAATCTAATGTTAACTATCTTCGAAAATATAGATCAAATCCTGATAATTTTCATCAAAAAATGGAACATCTGGTGATAGCAAATGTGTATATATATTTACTTTGTTGTTAGTTGTTTTATTTTCGTAAGTTTCCTCCGTACATACATACATACATACATACACACAATTGCCCTTTATATATGTATAGATGACATCATGTTTTTACCAGTATCATATCAGTATGTAATTATTATTGGTCACTTTATCATGTGAACTCTGCCTATATAACTTTTTTTTAAAATCAGTATGATTTATTTTGAAATAAAGGTGAAATAAATAAAGTAAGTGATGTATAGTTGATGAAAATAAAAGCCACTGATTTTATTGTCTATTCTTCAACTCCAAAACAAATCTTAAGTTAAATCAGATTAACATTAAATCTAAGCTGCGGCTGACAAACCTCAAACAATGTCATCTCCACAATGAAATGTTCTTTTCCTTCAGCCATCTTCTACTTACCATGTTGCTCCCCTAAAGCTATTACATAATATAGATATATAAAATACTTATTACATATCTATATTCGTATATATTTTTGTGTGTTTACCCACTTTCAATTTTAATTCTGTGCGGGTATGCACACAAATACATTGAATTTAGATATTATTCGAATTACATGCTTGTATTTAAATCCGAGTTTAAAAGAATATATATATATATATATATATATATATATATATATATGTGTGTGTGTGTGTGTGTGTGTGTGTGTGTGTGTGTGTATATATATATATATATATATATATATATATATATATATATATATATATATGGACCCAGTCACAAAAATAGTTATTTCATGTTGTTGTTGTTAGCATATGTGAAAAAATTAATTTTACACTAAAGATAAACTAATATTATTTTTTATTTTTTAAAATAAAACTTAAAACGAAAGACATGTTTATTTATTTCCCATGTGCCTCTACAGATAGTTAATAAAAAAATGAGTTATTTCCTGTTGTTGTTAGTATATGTTAAAAATAATTTATGAACCAACAATTAACTAATATTGTTATTGACATAAACAATATTATTTCAGATAGGAATCCAAGTAGAGACACATTAAAAATACATTTTATAAATTGTGTAATACCATTTCTGAACAACATCCTTTTATTTAAATAAACCTTAAAAATACTTTGTAAAAACAATAATAAACATATCTGCATTTCTTTTCTGACTAAATAAAACTATTTTAATATAAAAACGTGTTTTTTGTTTAAAGTTTTATAATTAAAACAAAAACAAACAAAAAAACAAAAACAACAATAACAATATTAGTTTAAAATTAAAAAAGTATTTATTAAAAAAAAAAGATTACGCTAGGGTTGGGGTTAGGGTTTAGGGTTAGGGTTAGCAGTTACTATTATAACCTTATAATAGACTTTTTATAGTTTTAACCATTCCCGTGTTAAACGTGTCTTTCGTTTAAAGTTTTATAATTAAAAAAGAATTGCTATTGAATTAACAACAGCAACATGAAATAAGTAAAAAGACATGTCTTTAATATAAAAAAAAATGTCTTTTGTTTATAGTTTTATAATTTTAAAAAAAGTTGCTACCGAAGTGACAACTTCAACATGAAATAACTAAAAAAAGTACGTCTAAAAGTCGTCTGTTAACAAACAATCGGAATTTGACGATGAAAAGCAAAACATGTACTTTTGAATCTAGGTCTCAGCTAGGGTGCTTATTAGTGACTTGGTCCATATATATATATATATATATATATATATATATATATATATATATATATATATATATAAACGACGGTATTATTTATTTATGTATCTTATACAGATGCCGTATATTGTCTGATAAATGTTATTTTAGAAAATTTAAAATTTGAAAAAAAAGCTAAAATCTATATAAAATTAAAGTCCTAAAATGATTTTTGAAAGTATGCTTTATATTCTGTGAAAAAATTTGTCGCATAAAACTTGACTAATTTAGAATCAACTGTAATCGGCAAATCACAAAAGATTTCTCGTTTGCTCTAAAACCAGAATATACTCTTCAAAGTGTAGGAATTGAAAGATAACTTTCTTTAAAAACTTATTTTCTTGGAATAGAAAATCTCAAAGAAACACAATTTAATGAGATTGAACATTATATATACTAGCAAAATTAAAAAGACACCCTCCGGGCGATGTAAAATAATTTTTTGAAAGATATTGACAGAGGGGATGGGAGCTGAAAATTAAATGTCATAGAGTGTGTACCATAAGTATGTAAAATCGTCAAATTTATTTAAGGAGTAAAAAAAAAGAAAGAAAGAAAGACAATTTGAAATGGAAACACTTCCGATAACTTTAAATAGTATATTAGAATAAAATAATCTATATATAAATATGTAACGCCGGGCATCTATTTATTACAGAAAAAACCGGAAGCGAATTTCCATTATTAATATATATATATATATATAGAGAGAGAGAGAGAGAGAGAGACAGAGACAGAGACAGATAAAAGGATATGAAAACACACAATGCTGTTAAAATGAAAATATCTTATATCATATTCATAGCTAATATTGAACAATATATCGATTTATAAAAATCATCTTCAGAGCTTGTTTTTACTCCGGACTCATCGAGAGAGGGTCTGAAAATAATTTGAATTAAAAACGAAAATATTGATATTCCAAAAAGTCATGTGGTCGTTTCTTCATAAGCAAATCCGCCACATCAATAATTATGAAATAATCATTATTTAATCTTACTTGGTATCTTATTTATTAACGATGTCTTATTAAAGACTAGATGAGTTAGATTTGCGCAAAACTGCCAATGATGTTATTAATGCATTTAACATTTCTGAAATATGTGTTATATATAAATAAGAAATAAAGATTTACATAGTATATGGTGGGAATAATTTTGCATAATGATTTTAACAAAACTTGGTTTAATAAATAACTATTTGGTGATACTGATTTGTAATATATGTTATTCTCAAACGTATTTAAAGCAATCTTAAATATAATTTTATATAGAAATCAATTAAATTAACATTAGAATAAGTTTAATATTTTTATATTCGTTCTTATCTAGTTTCGGTAGTCTTCTAATTTAATATAATATTTTATTACATTAAAACTTAAATACTTGCAACCAGAGGGTTCATATTTTTGCTAGAATATATAATTATAAATGTTGAAAATGAACTATTTTCTTTTTGTACTAAAAAAATATCTAATCGAAATAATTACATACCGACATTTAAGTAACATTTTTAAAATCAACGCATAGTAAATATCGAAATCAGTTTTATCACGCTCGCTTGTTTGTTTTCGTTGCTTAATCGTTAAGCTATGAGCCTCTCATGCCTTCTAATTGGTTTCGAATAGTAACGGTTCTAAGTCATTAATTTCACATAATTCTATTCATTTCAAGCTAAGATATTTAGGTGAACAAAGATACTTAGTTATAACGGCTTACTCACACACACACACACACACACACACACACACTATATCATCTATATCTATATATATATATATATATATATATATATATATATATATATATATATATGTATGTATATATATATATAGGGTATTAACGATTACCATTTTATAAGAGGCTGTCAAATATGACAAATAACCTTACCTGATGATCTCTTGAAAAACTTAGTTACATAAAAAACTTAGTTACACGAATTTTTGATCGTCGAACATTCTTTCTATTTCCTGTGTTGATATTAACAAAGCCTTTGTCATTTTTCTTTTGGTTAGATATCTTCAGATCATATAATTTTAACAAACATAAGGAGCTCGTTAAACTTCAGCCTTAGTTAAAAAAGAAAATAAGATATCGATTAGGAAAAATATTATGCTATTTTTATAATACATGCAGATTTAAAATTGTCTGTTCACAGTGAAAGACTGATTAGTGTTTTCAACGTTGAATCTTACCTTCTAATTGGGAAACTATTTTACATATCTATATATTTCAAGAAAACCTTAAATAAAAACATATACAAATTTCAAAAATAAAACTTTTATCCTGTAAAAATGAGATTAACAATTAAGGAAATGATAATGAGATTCAATGAGAGGCATAAAGATTTCTAAAAACAGATATTTAAGTTTATTAAGATATTGTAAGTTCCTAACAAAAATTGATGGTGACGCACGTTGACAATTTTTCTTTCAAGCCAGACTATTAGTAATTTACCGCTGTAAACATCTATTAGTGGGCACTTGTTACATTTAAATCTATTCTTATTATCTATCATACAACTATGTATTGATTAACAATAACACGTAAACACACACATATACACAATCAATATTATCAGTCCTTTTTCTGTCTAATAAAAAGGAAAGTAGCACAAAATGACGTCATACAAGTTCAACAAAATATCAAAAAGTTTTATTTCTAGATGAATCATTGTCAATCATTAATTTTGACCATTAATTTTTACCTTGAATTTTTGGCTGCTTTTTCCTCGTTGTCTTAAAATAACATCCCATCTGAGTTGCGATAAATAAATAAATCGATAAATAATAATAATAATAATAATAATAATAATAATAATAATAATAAGACCTAGTGTTGATAAACAAAAAAGAAAGAACTTGTCAACTGGTGGATTTTGCTGTTATGGAATATGAAAGTGAAAGTTATACCAATTGTAGTTGGTGCATTTGGAACGGTCCCAAAAGGATTGGAAAAGGGTTTGGAAAGTTTGGAAAATCAGAGGAAGGATTGAAACCATTCAGAACACTGCACTGTGGCAATCTGCCAGAATACTCAGAAGGGTCCTGGAGACCTGAGGAGACTTGCTGTCACTCAGACTCCAGTGAAAGACCATCAGCTAACACTGTTGTGAAAACTCAAAAGGAGTAATAATAATAATAATAATAATAATAATAATAATAATAATAATAATAATAATAATCAAACAAATGGACCAAAGGACAAAGAAATTGATGACGATGCACCGAGAGTCTATATAGACAGTCTATATATGCCAAGAAAAAAGGACTCACCAGCATTGAAGATTGCGTAGATGCATCAATTCGAGGAGTCGAAGAAGAATACACAAAAGCAAAGAAAGACTAATTAAAACAGCTAGTAATGGCAATAGCAACATAAGAATAAACAGAGAAACAACAGAAAACACAAAACTAAAAAAAACAGAAATGGGAAGAAAAATAACTATATTGATACTTTAAGTGATAAACGGGGGGGGGGGATATTGCACACGAGAAGACTTTGCTCACAGGAGAAGAATAGTTGTGGTACTATTTAATCCATATCTGGTGGATGAGGGAATTAATACATTTCCCTTGGGAATTAGTCTAAAAGTGAAAGTAATAGTGCGATTAGAGTTCGAACTTGCTTACTATAATGTCGCAGTCAAGCGCGTTAGCCACAACGCCACGAGAACTTATTATTAACAAGAAGAAAGTACTTGTTATCTAGCGGATTTTGCTGTTCCGTTGGACAACAGAGTGAAAATGAAAGAAAGCCAAGATAGTTAAATACTTGCCAGAGGACTAAAAAAAACTGTGAAACATGACGGGGACAGTGATGCCAATTATAGTTGGTGCCCTTGTAACTGATGGATTGGAAATCAGGTGAAAATAGAGACCATCCTGGTAACATCATTGTTAAGATCGGCTAGAATACTCAGAAGTCCTGGAAATCTGAGAAGAATTGATTGACACCCAGACTCTAGTGAAAGACCAAGGAGTAAAATAATTTATTATTATTTATAGCTTTTCACACCTGCCGTAGCCGGTGGTTCACTGAGGCTGAGTGACATCAAGTCTCCTCATATCTCCAGGACTCTTCTGAGTATTCTAGCCGATCTTAACAATGCTGCAGTTTGGATGGTCTCGATTCTTCCCCTGATTTCCAATTCACCCAAATTCTTTTCCAGACCTTTGGTGACCGTTCCAAGGGCACCAATTACAATTGGCACGACCATCACCTTCATGTTCCATAGTTTTCTCAGTTCTCTTGCAAGGTCCAAGTATTTGTCTATCTTTTCGATTTCTTTCACATTCACTCGGTGATCGGCCGGAACGTCAAAATCCACGAGATGACAGGTTCTCTTCTTCTTCTTGTTAATCAATACTAGGTCTGATCTCCTGGCCGGGATTAGGTGATCCTTCTGTATCTCAAAGTCCCAGAGAATTTTATGCGTTCCATTCTCCAGGACAGGTTCAGGCTTGTGCATATACCATTTAGTTGCATGGTGAAAATTGAATTTCTTGCACAATTGGATTACCTTTCCCACCCAGTCGTGCCTAGTCTTTTGCACTCTTTGTGCTAGTTTTCTGCATTCGCTTATAATATAATTAACTGTTTCGTCTATATCTCAACACATTCTGCATTTGCTATTCAGCTGCGTCTTATCTATTTTTGCCTTTGTATAGTTTGTCTTGTGCGATTCAGTTTCTCTCTTGAGGTTTCCTCTTCTTAGCCATGTCCATGTCTTATGATGTAATATCTCTTCAGTTTGTCGCTTGAGGTACACATATAATTGTTTTCTTCTCATTTCTGTTTTTTTTTTCTTTTTTAGTTTTTTTTTTTTTTTTTTTGATGAATTTCTGCTTGTCAATATGTTGCAATTGCTTTTCCTGGCTGTCGCAATTTGTCTTTCCTTATTTTTATTAGTGTATTCGTCAATTGCTTGGATTTTTGTATTATCATTATCTTCAATGTTGGCGAGACCCCATCCCCCTTCTTTTCTTGGCACATATAGTCCATCTACCGGAGCTTCTCTATTGTCATTTTAGGAATGGTCCCGAGTATCTTACGAGAAGGACAGTATTATTATTTACTCCTTTTGAGTTTTCACATCAGTGTTAGCTGATGGTCTTTCACTGGAGTCTGAGTGACAGCAAGTCTCCTCAGGTTTCCAGGACTATTCTGAGTATTCTGGCAGATTGAAGCAGTGCAGTGTTCTGAATGGTTTCAATCCTTCCTCTGATTTCCAAACTTTCCAAACCCTTTTCCAATCCTTTTGGGACCGTTCCAAGTGCACCAATTACAATTGGTATAACTTTCACTTTCATATTCCATAACTTTTTCAGTTCTCTGGCAAGGTCCAGATATTTGTCTATTTTTTCATTTTCCCTTTAGCTTCACCCTGTGATCTGCTGGCACTGCAAAATCCACCAGTTAATCTTTCTTTTTGTTTATCAACACTAGGTCTGGTCTTCTTGCTGGGATAAGGTGATCCGTTTATTATTATATTATTATTATTATTATTATTATTATTATTATTATTATTATTAAATTTTTAGCCTTACTTTCGGTTTCTTACAATTCTTAACCTAATCTTTACCAAAGACTAAGGGTGTGGTGGGGGAGTACTGAATATAAGTATGTATGTTTTTGTTGGTTCTTTTGGGTGTTACATTGATCACATTCTCCTAAGGAGTGTAATTCTTTATATTTCCTTTAGGCTGACATTGCCAAGTATCGTTCTAATATATTTATCTGTCCCTTTCTTGCTTATACATACCCCCCCCACACACACACACACACTATTACTGGTACGGTGATAGTTTTTAAGGTGCCACATCTTTTCTATTTCTATTTTTATTTCCAAGTTTTTGTATTTACTTATTTTATTATACTTATTGAATGATATGTTATTTGATAGCAATGACATATCAAAGTTTTATACTAGTCATTTCATTTTTTCTATATTTATTAACATAGTTCTATAGTATTTCTTGCTATTTCTTGCAATGCATTCATATGAACTTTTTTCACCAGATATGTTCATTTTTCAAACTTCTTTTCACACGGATTCAACATGTTATTATTGATTCCCGTCTCTTCAAAAGATTAACCATTTATTTACAGTGTTTTATGACAAATAGCTCATGGTTGACATACATTCACCTGTTTTGGAAGGAAAAGGGGACAATATAACGTCTACACGTTACTGTGTTAATATTTACATCGCCAATGGTGAAATACTTACACAACTGGTTCCTTGTTACGGCCTTGAAATCATCACTTTCACAAGGTCTCATCCACAACTTTATGTAAAGTTTACTATTAAAACATTGATTTTATGCGTACACAACAGGACTGGCCACTAAACACTTGTGATCTGGCAATTTAAAGATTCTAACTACTACATTAAAAAATTCTTGACATTAAAATCTGGTTATAAAATAGATCAATGTTTTGTTTTTCACAAATGCCATATCCATCGGCCAACTACTAGCAACTTCAAACCGTATAGTTACTGTCGTAAAGATTTCTTGTCAATATAACACGAATCTTTATCAAAACAACCATGACAGCAGCAGCAGCAGCAGCAGCAGTTACCCGACTACATGAATAATAAAGACAAACAACGGTATTCTGTTATTTATCGACAGTGCGACTAGCCAACTGCAGCTGTTATGAAAGACGTATTCTTTTGATCAGTCTTTTGTCAAAAATCAAGCGCAGACGACTTTTGTAATCGGCATAAACTTTTATTCATTATGACTGTCTGTGTCAGATCTAAAATATTTGACGTTCTTTTCTAACACAAATCACCTGAAAATGCTCCAGAGCATTTTCATTGCGTACAAATAAACATTTTACAGATTTAAAAAAAAAATACATTTTATCACTTACAGAGTGTTTTCAGTTTGATAGTTGACAAATTTAGTAAACTAACCCAAGGGCATTCCATTGCTATATGGCGAATCTCGTTCATATCTCAATGTTTCCAAATACCTTGATAATATAGAACAATGACTATTAGAGTATAGCTATTTCAGATGCCATTCAGCTGATAAATTGTTCTTTTCACACATTTTAAAATGCCTATAACACCTTTCTCACCATATATATATATATATATATATATATATATATATATATATATATATATATAATTACGTTTGTTATCGCGGATTTTAATAGTATGTGAATGAGAGAGTAATGAAAGTTTTGTAGCAACCAATTTTATATAGATATGACTTTTTTGCAAGAAGTTTCTAATGGCTACAGTTCAAAAAAAACAAATTATAATGAATAGAACAGAGATGAAACTAAATTCTACCACATTTACAGAACTGTAGAATTTAGAAAGGAAATACAAATAGATGGTTTTAAGATTAGAAAAAGGAAACAAAGAAAATAAGATTAATGAAAGATACTATAAGCAGTATAAAATAAAGCAACAAACGGGTCAACGTTCATGTGAATCTTCTAGAAGATTGTAACAAAAAGAATTGATTTGAAAAGGATATAAAAAGAGTTTAAATGAAATTAGGGCGTTAAAACTTTTGTATAATTGCTTTGATTTGTTTTAAGTAAAGATCATTTTTAATAAAAGAAACATAACTAGATAAGATTGACCCTAACCCGATATTAACGAAATTTGATAGGTTTCGTTTTTTGTGTATCAGTGCTTTTTTTTTTAATTATGTTTTATAATCCTTTTTATATCCCCGAGTATTAAAATACATGGACAAACAACACAATTTTTCATTCTTATTTCTTTTTTTTTTCAGAATCACACACACACACACACACACACACACACACACACACTAGCGGAATTGTGTTTCGACTTTTACCACGCTTCTTTAAAATTTAATTGGGTCTAGTTCAAATAAATAAACAAAACTTTTACGTTTATTTCATTTGTTTCTTTATCATCCAAAGTTAAATAAATAAATAAAAAGATCAACACACATAAGTCAAAACAAAATATCATAAAAAATTTTACGAACCAAAATCCTATAGAGTTTGAAATTATGAAGTTGCCGCAATCAGTTTTGAAATATATTTTGCACTGTTTCTTTCTCCCCTTGTCTGTTTCTTCTTCTTATACCCTTTCTATTTTCTTTTTTTTTATTATCTTCTCACGCTCTTAGTCAATCTTTTTTTTTATCCTTTGTCTTTCACTTTCTTCTATTCTCTCTCGTTCTATTTATTTCTTTTTTTACTCGATATTTGATAAGTTCAATAAATAATGCTAAAACTAATTTTATCGACTTCTGTTGTTGTCCCGTATTCATTCAAACTGCATCATTTGGTAACAAATTGGTTCAAGCCTATGAACTAGTTTGTTGATATCTGCACACGTGTAGTTTTCAATGCCTCAATTATGATTTTATAAGGTAAAACATTTGTAGAATAACATTTTAAGAAGTCATAGATTCCACATTCGAGTCAGTAAAAATAGTTGGAGGTAATTTCCAAATGACAGAGAAGAGAAGAGAGCTGTTTGAATAAAGAAATGCTGCTTACTTAGTGCTTCTAAGTTAGGCACATTATTACAAATCAAAAATAAATTCTACATTTGTAAAATTCATTTGTGTTGAAAAATTGCTATTCTGAACCAGTTGTAGAAAAGAAGAGTTTAGAATTGAGCCCCCGAGTATTATGTGAGACTTTTAACTGAAACAATTTGCGTAAAAACTGCTGATCAAAAAATACAGAAAGAAATAAAGAAACATTTGACAAACAAAATTTAATAATTAATCCATTAGTCCCTATTAGTTTTTTTATTTTTTTATTTTGTTATTATTTTTTTATTCAAATTATCAGAACAGAAATCTCATTTAGCAATGCGGGTTCCAATTTTTTTTTCATTCTTGTTAAACAGCAAATAATAAAACTTAACTTGAACTTGATTATTTCCAACAAGCCTTTTGTCTCAATAAATTCTTAATTTGATAATATTTGAAAAAGATTGTTTGATTTAGTAGATATGCCCGAATGTTATCCTGTCAGAAGTTATTGCTGTATTGGGGTAATCAAGTTGTTGAACTGAAGAGAAAATGATGCTTTCTTTTATTGTAACTGACAATAAAATTTCCATTTTGACTGATGAAAACAATCCCTCACTATCATTCTACTACCCACCAATATTCTTGTTACAGTCTTTTCTGAATTTTGCCGTTGATATTCTGAGAAATGTCCATCTAGAAGTTGGAGTAATTTTGACTCGCCAGAAATTACCATTCTAGAAGAGAGAAAACATTGTTCTTGTAGAGAACAATGAATTTATTTCATTTTGAAATGTTCCTTGATAGTTAAAGCTTCATTCTAAATCTGGTGGAAGAAATTGTAATCAAAAAGTATATGGCGCTCTAGAAATTTAAGAATCCACCATAAACTGTTTTATAGGTGAAGCAAGTTGCCCAAATTTTCGAAAGATTAATTAATCAATCGCACTTCCATGTTAGATAGATTTGATGTTAATCCTTTATTTCTATCGCTAAAAGGTAAATAAATTAGGACAGAATTTAAAAGACTCAATATGAATGAGAGTGGAGAGGTTCTCCCTAATTAATAAGTACTTAAACATGGTTTTTATTTTGGATATTGACACTTATGTGGGTCATGTAGTTTCAAATCAATACACTATAAATGTTCAATATTACCAAAATCCCTATTTTGTATGCATAAAAAGGTTGTGAAAGTTGCTTGAACCCTGATGAGTAGCGAATTAGCTAAATACCACTGTTAATCTGCCATTAGGCTTCTTCATGTTTCGGCCTGATCCATAAAATTACTTAGCCGACTTTTCGGCTCCCAAATAAAAATAATGCCTTTTATTATCAAAAGTATTTGACGAAAAGTTTTCGCAAATGATTTCCCGGGTCAAATTAAGGGCAATGACGGCTAATCCAAAAGGAAGATTTTGACACTTTATTTTTAATCTGCGTAGCGTATATCTATAGCGAATTATGAGGTTGTTCTTATCTACTATACAATCATAAATAAAAGAGGTATTAAAACATGAAATTTGAATTTCATACGCGAACTAGGCGTAGTTGTGTAAAGTAATAAGTTAGAAAAAGTCAGGGACCCGAGAAGTTACGTGTAGATAATCGTGGAAAGATTTTCATTACCTAAGATTTTGTGTGAAGACTTTTTTAAAGGAGTAAATGCTTTTTTAAGGTGAGAATTGACTGTTGTTTCAAGAAGATTTCAAGGAAGAAGCTTTACTGTGTACGAGGGGATATTTACGTTTTAAACATAGTGAAATGCTACTTAAAGACCAATTATGATGCTGTCAAAATGACGAAAATCATGAAAATGTCTGCTATTCAATCAATTAAGATCCTCATCGGATAATAAAATGTGATTGACTTGGCTTGGGAGTCAATGCTAGCGAATATTAACAAAAACTTGAAAATGAAATTCGTTTCCGCAAAATTTGTACAACTTTTGCACCCGTGATTCTTTCTTTTTTCTAATTGTTTTAAAGTTGAAACTGAGGGAAAGTTATTAATTTCAGATATCCCTTCTTATATAGATAATTCTTTTAAGTTTTCCTAATTATTAATAGAGAACACATACGAGAGAGAGAGAGAAAGAGAGAGAGAGAGAGAGAGAGAGAGAGAGAGAGAGAGATGTAAAAGATCGTTTTTGAATTTCAACACACGAACAGTTATTACCTTTACTTCTATATATTTATTGTAAATAAAAACTGGAAATTGAAAGATTGCTTGTAGATAACACACATTGCAGATTTTGCAAGTACAAGGCTCTGTATTAAAAACTTTTCTTAATATGGATCCAGTAAATTTAAAAGTTAACCTCACAAATCAACGAGAACTTTTCAAGTTAATAATCAAATTTACTTAATTTTTATATATAAAGTTATATGCAAACAGGAAATTCCATAAAGCATGCTTCATGTTTAAACATTTAAAGTTTAAAACTGAGCATATTACATTCTAAAGGATTTCTAGGAAGAGTAGCTTGCTAACTCTATGACTATCTATTAATGAATATGTATGTCACGGATGCATTTGATTTGATCTCACGAATATATATATATATATATATATATATATATATATATATATATATATATATATATATGAGGAGGAATGAATAAAGAAAAGAAAGTACAGAATGGATAATAAAAGATGAATTTAATCAATATCACTTACACATGTGTTTCGGTCAGTTCATCTATGTGTACACGATTCAGACTATTATTATTATTATTAAGTAAATAAATGAAATGAAATAATAATAATAGAAAAATGTGAAAATATTCCGTACACAGAGAAAATTCGACCTTCATCAGAGTGAAATTTTATTTTGAAATGAAAAATTTAACTCTGATGAAGGTCGAATTAACGTAAATGAAAATGTAGAAAATCTGAAAATATTGTATACAAAATGCTAATTTGTTAAGAAGCAAAATAAGAGAACTAGAATTGTTAGTTAACAAATATAAAATGAAAAATATTACGGAAAAATAACTGCGGAAAATGTGAAAGAAGCAGAAATAACAAATTTTAGATTAATACGGGAAGATAGAAAAAAAATGATACAGATTGTAGGGAGACAGCTATTTATGTAGGTAATATTTTAGAAATAGCTAAATTGAATTGCTTACAAAGAACTGGATCTTTGGCTTTAAAAAATAGCTGATTCTGATAACGATTTTTTAAATTTAATATATATTTTTAATATACATATGTCAAAGTTTGAGTTAAGAAGACGATTATAAACTGCCAGAACAATTGAATGAGTTACTTTTATATAAATCTAAAAAATATAATAGTTGTAGTTTTCAATTTACCTGATCTAGACAGTATAAATGGGTTAGTAATGTCTCCAGTAAATTCAATTAGTCAACATTTTAGATTACAAAATGAATATTTTGATCTGTTTTCAACAATAGGAGTGTATTGATTTGTAGAATATGTAACTAGTCGGAAATATATTACAGAAATCGATATTGGATAAGACTTTTTTCAAATAATAAGATATGTAAGTGTAATATCTCCATTGAGTAAATCTGACCATGCATGTTCTGAAATAGAGGTCATAGGGAAACAGGATTTTAAATATATAAACAAAAACAACGAAACTGGTCCAAGCTTAGAAAAGAGTTAGTATTGGAAAAGGGAGATAATATTAATTGGGTTTACAGTTCTAAAACTCTAAACCAGGCATTTCAAACAGGCGGCCCGCGGGCTGCATGCGTCTCTCAGTAAGCAGACGTGCGGCCTGTACGCAGTTTGCGCTCTCATGCGGCACTTTTACAGTACCCCAGGTCTTTTTTTAGTTTCTTTTTAGTTTTTTCCCCCAAAAGAAACAGAGTCTGTTATCAACGCATTGTCCCTCAAAGGGATTGAATCTTTCCTGTTGTCTTCTGTGTTCAATCAACACACGGCTATAATTGAAAAGAGCTATGACTTAAACTCGGTCAGTAATGTTCTTTTTTCCCCTTTCTTTTTTATTGAAATGTTGTTTTGTTTTTGTTTTTTTTTTTTTTATTTTTTTTTTTTTTAGATATTTGCTTTTGGTTAATAATAAAGAAAGTAACGATAGCACTTTGTTCTGTTAATGTAGAGGGGGGACTTAAAGACTTTTTGATGGTAATTTTTTTGTCGGGTAGGTGAAATATTGCAGATTTAAAACTACCGTAAAATATATTTTTCTTTTAATTTTTTTATTGTAACACTTTGATATTACTTCTTTTAAATAAAACAAAATCAAACGTTGAAAATACATTTCCAGTTAGCTATCAAACGTAAAAGAGGGGATTATTCGAAAGAATTGGAGTCTCCTATACCATAAACTCCTAAACTTTGTTATTTCAAAATTATTCTAATTAATTAATTTTATTTATTATTTAATTTTATTTATTATTTAATTATTAATTAATTAATTAATTAATTATTATCTAATTATTTTATTTAATTAATTTCATTATATTAATTTTCTGACTAGAAAGGCCACAAATCTGTTATTGTACACTTCGATCAAAATGAACGCCCTAATTCGTCCAGTTAAGTTAGTAATAGTTTGTTATTTATTCTTATTCTATCTTCATTTATTTCCATGTTTGTATTATTTTTATTTTCCGATCTTTTTGCCCTGCTTTAATGCTTGAAATTTTGAAAGTTTTCTTCACTGATTATTCATAAGTTATTCTATGCAGGTGTGGGCACAATTTTTTTTTAAACGCCAAACCTATAATTTTTACTAGAATTAATTAATTAATTAATTAATAATAATAATAATAATAATAATAATAATAATAATAATAATAATAATAATAATGTGCTATGCTAGTAATAAAACAGGGGAAAGATAATTAATGGACGTAATACAACTACCAAATCAGGACACTATAATCAATTAAAGAAACTTACAAATACTTAGGAATTTTAGAAGTAGACAACATCAAACAACCAGAGATGAAAGGAAAAGTTAAAAATAAGAATACCTCAGAAGAACAAGAAAACTCCTAGAAACCAAGCTCAACAGCAGAAATCTTATCAAAGGAATAAATACCTGGGCCGTCCCCATTATAAGATACTGTGGTCATTTCTTAAAATTGACAAGAGAGGAAGTCAGATTGAACAAAGGATTAGAAAATTGATGACAATGCACAAGGCTTTACACCCTAGACACGATAAAGGTAGGCTATATGTATTAAGAAAGGCGGAAGAGGTCTTGCCAACAGAGAGGACTGCTTAGAGGCCACAATCCAGGGACTCGAAGAATACACAAAAAAAGAGCAAAGAAAGATTACTTATGGCAGTCAACAACAGCAGATGTAATATATGGACAAACAGAAAAACAATGATAACTAGAAAACAAAGATGGAGAGAAAACAATTATATGGGCACTTCAAATGACAAATCGGAGAGGTTGCACATAAAAAGGAAGGTTAAGAAGAGGAAACCTCAAGAGAGAAACTGAATCACTAATAATTGCTGCACAAAATAATGCCTTAAGAACAAATTATATCAAAGTAAAAATTGATAAGACGCAACTAAACAGTAAATGTAGACTGTGTGGGACAGAGATGAGACTGTAAACCATTTATTAAGCGAATGTAGCAAACTAGCACAAGCAAAATAGAAAGCTAGGCACGATTGGGTTGGGAAGGTGATCCACTGGGAATTATTCAAAAACTTAAATCTGTTCTTGAGAATGAAACGTGTAAAATTCTGTGGGATAAAGACGGATCACCCTATCTCAGCCCAGAGACCAGACCTAGTATTGATTGATAAAAAAGAGTGGATTTTGAGGTTCCAGTAGATCACAGGGTGAAGGTGAAGGAAAATGAAAAGATGAATAAATACCTGGACTTTACCAGAGAATTGAAAAAGCTGTGGAATATGAGGGTCAAACTGATACCAATTGTAGTTGGTGCACTTGGAACAGTTCCAAAAAGCTTGGAAAAAAGCTTGGAGGATCTGGAAATCAGAGGAAGAATTGAGACCATCCAGACTACTGCATTGCTGAAATCAGCTAGAATACTCAGAAGAGTCCTGGTGACCTGAGGAGACTTGTCACTCAGGTCTCCAGTGAAAGACCATTAAAGACCATCAGCTAACGCTGGTGTGAGAAACTCACAAGGAGTGAAAATAATAATAATAATAATAATAATAATAATAATAATTATTATTATTATTATTATTATTATTATTATTATTATTATTATTATATTCCCAGATATTTATAATTTTCTTTTTTCTCCAAGTGTCCAATTATTATTATTATTATTATTATTATTATTATTATTATTATTATTATTATTATCGAGTTTTTCAAACCCGCCGTAGCCGGTGGTTCATCAGAGGCTGAGTGACAGTTAGTCTCCTCAGGTTTCCAGGACTGTTCTGAGTATTCCAGCCGTTCTCAACAATGCTGTCGTCTAGATGGTTTCGATTCTTCCTTTGATTTCCAGTTCATCCAGACTCTTTTCCAGACCCCTGGGAACCGTTCCAAGGGAACCAATTACAATTGGCACGGCCTTCACCTTTATATTCCACAGTTTTCTCAGTTCTCTGGCAAGGTCCAAGTATTTGATTATCTTTTCGCTTTATTTCACTTTCACTCGGTTGTTGGCTCGGACGACATAATCCACGAGATGATTGGTTCTCTTTTTGTTAATCAATACAAAGTCTGGTCTGCTGGTTGAGATGGTCCGTCAGTACCTCCAGAGAATTTTGTGCGTCCCATTCTCCAGAATATTCCGGTTTGTGCATATACCATTTAGTTGCATGGTGAAAATTGAATTTATTGCACAATTCCCAGTGGATCACCTTTCCCACCCAGTCGTGCCGAGTCTATACTCTCTTTATGCTAGTTTATTGCATTCGCTTATGTGATTGACCGTTTCGTCTTTTTCACTACACACTTTCTAATCTGACGTGTTTTTATCTACTTTTGCTTTTACATAATTTGTTCTTATGGCATTATCTTGTGCTGTGATTATAAGAGATTCAGTTTCTCTCTTGAGGTTTCCTCTTCTTAGCCATGTCCATGTCTTCTCATGTGCGATCTTTCCAGTTTGTCGCTTGAAGTGTATTCATCGAGTGCTCGAATTGTCGCATCTACACAACCTTCAATGCTGGCGAAACCTCTTCCTACTTCTTTTATTTATACCTATAGTCTGTCTGTGTCGTCTCTCTGGTGTAATGCATTGTCATGAGTTTCTTGTCTCTTTTTCTCTGATTTTTTTTTTTTAGATGAGGCTTGATCATTAGTATTATTTGTATTATTCGGACTATTGTCCTCATCTTCTTTGTTATCTGTACAACGTTTCGGCCGATGTGCCCTCCGGCCTTATTCAGGTATTTCTTGTCGGAATCGGGAACCTTCTCGGACTCGGTAACAATCTTGTCGTAATCGGGAGCCATCAAGGAACTTTTAACCTAACCCTTTATTCAGTCCACGGGGGTATCCTGTTCTCATTCCGCTAACCATATCTGGAGTACAGGTGTTAAGCTGTGTTAATTATTATTCTATGTTACTGCTGCCCCTGACCAGGATTGAACCTGCAGTCTAGAGATAACTGTTACTTAGAACTGTCTTAACCTAACTCCTTTATCCATTAGGCTATGGGTCCATCAGTCGGAGCTCCTCTCTTGTCCATTTTAAGAATGGTCCAGTATATCTTACAAGAGAGATAGCCCAGGTGTTTATGCCCTTGATGAGATTTCTGATGCAGAGTTTAGTTTCTAAAATTTTTGGTGTCCTTCGGAGATATTCTCTTTTCTTACTCTTTCTTTCATCTTTTCTTCTTTGATTGTGTCCGCTTACAGTTCTCCAAAGTATTTATAATTTTCCTTTTCTCCAAGTGTCCTTATTTTTCCCTTATTCTGTAGTTCTATTCCTTCCGTTGTTTCTTTTCCCCTTTTTGTTATAACGATCATGGCACACTAGTCGATGCCGAATTCCATTCCTAAATCCTGGCTGTATATTATTATTATTATTATTATTATTATTATTATTATTATTATTATTATTTTCACTCCTTTTGAGTTTTTCACATCAGCTTTTGCTGATGGTATTTCCCTGGAGGCTGAGTGACAACAAGTTTTCTCAACTCTCCAGGACTGTTCTGAGTATTCTAGCCGATTGCAGCAGTGCAGTAGTCTGGATTGTCTCAATTCTTCCTCTGATTTCCAGATCCTCCAGTCTTTTTCCAAGTTTATTGGGATCGTTCCAAGTGCACCAACTACAATTGGTATCACTTTCACTATTATATTCCACAGCTTTTTCAATTTTCTGGCAAGGTCCCATTATTTATCCATTTTTCATTTTCCTTCAGCTTCATCGCAAAGTCCACCAGTTAAGACGTTCTCTTTTTTATGTTTTTTTTTTTTTTTTGTTAATAAACACTAGGTCTGGTCTCCTGACTGGGATAGGGTGATCCGTCTTTATCTCAGTCCCAGAGAATGTTGTGCGTTTCATTCTCAAAAACAGATTCTGGTTTATGCATATACCATTTTGTTGTATGGTCAAAATGTAATTTTTTGCATAATTCCCAATGGATCATCTTCCCAACCCAGTCGTGCCTAGCTTTGTATTCCCGTTGTGCTAGTTTGCTACATTCACTTAATAAATGGTTTACAGTCTCATCTCTGTCCCGCACAATCTACATTTACTGTTTTGTTGCGTCTTATTAATTTTCGCTTTGATATAATTTGTTCTTAAGGCATTATTTTGTGCAGCAATTATTAGTGATTCAGTTTCTCTCTTGAGGTTTTCTCTTCTTAACCGTGTCCAAGTCTTTTTATGTGCAACTTCTCCGATTTGTCGTTTGAAGTGCCCATATAATTGTTTTTCTTCCCATCTTTGTTTTCTATTTTTTGTTGTTTTTCTGTTTGTCTATATATTACATCTGCTGTTGTTGGCTGCCATAAATAATCTTTCTTTGCTCTTTTTTTTGTGTATTCTTCGAGTCCTTGGATTGTGGCCTCTACGCAGTCCTCTCTGTTGGCAAGACCTCTTCCACCCTCTTTTCTTGATACATATAGCCTATCTTTATCATCTCTAGGGTGTAGAGCCTTGTGCATCGTTATTAGTTTCTATCTGTCTGAGTTCTTCTTTTGTTCATTTTAAGAATGGCCCAGAGTATTTTATAACGGGGACGGCACAGGTATTTATTCCTTTGATAAGATTTCTGCTGTTGAGCTTGGTTTCTAGGAGTTTTCTTGTTCTTCTGAGGTATTCTTATTTTTAACTTTTTCTTTCATCTCTTTTTGATATTGTCTGCTTCTAAAATTCCTAAGTATTTGTAAGTTTCTTTTTCTTCAAGTGTTTTTATAGTGTCCTGATTTGGTAGTTGTATTCCGTCCATTAATTATCTTTCCCCCTTTTTTATTACTAGCATAGCACATTTTTCAATTCCAAATTCCATCCCTATATCTTGGCTATATATTCTGATGGTTTGTACCATGGTTTTCATTTTTTGCAGGATTATTATTATTATTATTATTATTCCTTTTGAGTTTTCACATCAGTGTTAGCTGATGGTCTTTCACTGGAGTCTGAGTGACAGCAAGTCTCCTCAGGTCTCCAGGACTCTTCTGAGTATTCTGGCAGATTGCAGCAGTGCAGTGTTCTGAATGGTTTCAATCCTTCCTCTCATATCCAAACTTTCCAAACCCTTTTCTAATCCTTTTGGGACTGTTCCAAGTGCACCAACTACAATTGGTATTACTTTCACTTTCATATTCCATAATTTTTTCTGTTCTCTGGCAAGGTCCAGATATTTGTCAATTTTTTCATTTTCCTTTAACTTCACCCTGTGATCCGCTGGCACTGCAAAATCCACCAGTTGACAAGTTCTTTCTTTTTTGTTAATCAACACTAGGTCTGGTCTTCTTGCTGGGATAAGGTGATCCGTTTTAATTTCAAAGTCCCAGAGAATTTTGTGCGTTTCGTTCTCAAGAACAGATTCTGGTTTATGCATATACCATTTTGTTGTGTGGTCAAAATTTAATTTCTTGCATAATTCCCAGTGGATCACCTTCCCAACCCAGTCGTGTCTAGTTTTGTATTCTCGTTGTGCTAGTTTGCTACATTCGCAGAGTATATGGTTAACAGTCTCATCTCTATTACCGCAAAGTCTACATTTACTATTTTGTTGGGTCTTATCAATTTTCGCTTTGATGTAGTTTGTCCTTATGGCATTATTTTGTGCAGCAATTATAAGTGATTCTGTTTCTCTTTTGAGGTTTCCCTTTCTTAACCATGTCCAAGTCTTTCCATGTGCAACCTCATCTATTTGTCGTTTGAAGCGTCCATATAATTGTTTTTCTTCCCATTTTTGTTTTCTAGTCTTTGTCGTTTTTCTGTTTGTCCATCTGCCGTTTCTACTATTGTTGGCCGCCATAAGTAATTTGTCTTTGCTCTTCCTTGTGTAATCTTCAAGTTGCTGGATTGTGGTTTCTACGCATTCCTCTATGTTGGCAAGACCTCTTCCCCCTTCCTTTCTTGACACATACAATCTATCTCTATCATCTCTAGGGTGGAGAGCCTTATTATTATTATTATTATTATTATTATTATTATTATTATTATTATTATTATTATCCTGTATCAAGCATACACCTAATTACGCTCAGATCAACACTTAAGAAAATAGCAAACTGAAGAACACCAAGCCATGATGACATACACGGATTCTGGTTCAGAAAATTCATCTCAACCCATCAGAGAATGGCCCAACAACTCAATGGATGCTTACAGGAAACGGATGTACCCGAATGAAATGACAAAAGGAATAACTACTTTAATCTAGGAAGACACACAAAAAGGAAATATCCCCAGCAATTATAGACCCATAACTTGTCTGCCCATAATGTGGAAAATACTGACAGCGGTAATAAAAGAAAAAATATACTTTTCACTTAATTAGCCTAAGATTTTCCCAGAAGAACAGAAAGGATGCCACAAGTGAAAAGAAAAACACATGACTTTATTATTATTATTTACTACAAACTTAAAAAGTTGTTTCTGTTTAATAAATTTAATAATTACATAATAAATAATATTCCTTTAAAATATTTTAAAGTAAAAATACATTTTTCGCCTCATATAAAAATATAAATTAAAAACGAATATTAATACAGTTATTATTCTAATGTAAGTAATGTTATTTTTATTATTCAGATTCCACATCATCAAATTTTTAAAATGTTTTTTCCTTCCTATACTCAAATTTGAAATGGCTAGAGCTCCTCCAATAAAGAAAAGAAAAAGAAAATTGAACGAAAAAGGGCGACTGTTTCAAGAAAAGTGGGAATTGCAGTATTTTTGCACAACGGTAAGATACATTGTTTAATTTGTAATAACTGCATCGCCACACCAAAAGAATACAACCTGAAAATACATTATGAAACGAATCATTGATCTTACGATAAATATGAAGGTGCAATGTTTCAAGATTCAACGAGTTGAAGGTTAACTTGACTCAGTAACAGGCCTGTTTTATAAAAAATCACGAAGGAAATGTTGCTCCTGTTACTGAAAGCAATGAACTCAGCCGAATGATCGCCATGAGTTACAATGAAGGATAATTCGTATGCATTGTAAAAACGGCTAAAATTGTATGTTCTGAGAAAGTATATTTATTTATAAAGATATTTCATTGGTCAGGAAGTTGCTGAACGTATTGATGAAATGTTATGTGATTTGAAACAACAGTTGAAAGATGTATCACGAAACTTTTGAACATTTTTCTATTTCTATTGGTAAGACTGTTGACATTTCTGGAATAGCACAACTTGCAGTCTTCATCAGGACTGTGACAATGAATTTTATATTTATGAAAAACTGATTGAACTTATCCCCATGAATGACACTACAACATCTTTGAGAAAATCCAACAGATTTTGCATGTTTGTGGTTTTGATTTGAGTAAACTTACATGCTTATATATTTACAGTACGGCGATATATGGTTGGCGAATATGGTTTGGCAGACAAAACACTGGGGAACAATTCTGGACATAATTTGTGTTGAGTTTGATTTTTCATTTGATTTAGACTAAATATTGACATGCTGATTTCAAAACTACAGTCAGTTTTCACGTCAAGTTTTTCGCTACTGCTTACTCTACATATAAGTACAATTGTATTGTTTGTCTGTAAGTAATAGGACTGGACACTGATTATGTTGATTACTTTATTGAAACGAAATCAGAATTTTTCAGATCTGTGACGAGGTTGATTGCTAGTCAAAGAACAAACATCAGTGCATTTGTGAAGCTAGTTCTTGTATCTAATGTGTTTGTTTTTATTCTGTTAAGGTTTCTCAGGCAAAAAATATCCTCCTTATTACTTTGTCATGAATTTATTCTCTACGGGGAAACGATATTCACTATTGTTCTTCTGAATATGCTGTAGTACACCCCAATGATATAAACGTGAGATAACGATAGAAAGCCTAAAAAGACACTAAGAAAACGGAAAAGAGCCACATCGCTACTGGAGACACCATGCTGCAAAATCAAATGCCAACCGAAGTCACGTCATCATATAAATTCAACGCTTCCAATGCAACACATTAGGTTTACAGTAAAAAGAGGAGACGAGAATACACAAAAATTGAAAGATCAACTTCCAACGGAGAAATTACCGCAAAACACCACAAAGAAGTAGAATCAGACAACTGGACTAATATCAGAGAATTTGTGAATGAAAAAAAAAATCGCAGAAAAAGGAAACGTTGATGAGACCACAACGGAACCGAAGATTGGTCCAACGTTTTTTGTTGACTACCAGGTGACTCTACGAGTAATTAAAGATTGTGCATGCTTATATAACATGGCCGTCATTTGCAATAGCGAGTGAAACAGAATCTCAGAATGAAAGTGGTCTATTGCATTCTAAATTTGTAGGCCATTGAAGACGAGCCTTAAGTAACAGTGTAAGACAGAGAACATCTAAACATTATTATTACACATAGACGTTTTGAGTTTATCGAAAATACATTGCAGACGTTTTTATGACTTTATATATATCCAGTAGTTCCGCATTAGTTGACTGATTTAATTATTATTAAGGAATTTTTCACCAACTTGATTCAAGTGCTGACCATATCACAGCCATCTACTACGCTGCTCAAAACTTAGCACCCTTCACCCACTTTCCGATTCTTTCCTATACCATTTCAGCAGTCTCAGCAACGCCTTCATTTCAACAAGAAACAAGGGACCTTCACCTTGCTAATTAACCGGAAGACTTACAAATATTCATTTTTATGAATATTTATAACATATACCGTCAGTAGCAAAGTCAACAAATACTAACATGGTTAGCAACTCATCTGAGAAGAAATTCGAACAGCAACAGGATATTTAACTCGGCGTGTCAACACAAAACGCCAAAAGTACTATGTTGACAAACAACAATAGCAGATAATGGGGGACCGTTTTGAGGCACAAGGAAGAATTGAGGTAGTTGGGAGTTATGCTCCCCAATCCCGGTACCCGATGGCACACTCACCGTGCAGCGTTCACTAATCTTCGTAGCTCGAACAAACCAGCACAGGTTACCACCCGGCACCAAAGCAAGTCCACATGCATGCGAGCTACACGCTGTGGCACGGTTTCCCGTTCGTTCGATCTGGTCTCTGACTGCCACGACCCTCGCCTTCGACTCGATCCTTCTCCTAACCTGCCGACGACTCGGTTTCCTGCTACCTCGACGCCGGCCTTCTTGCTGACTACGTTCCGGCGGTATCCCTGAACTAAATGGCAAATCCCACACGCTCCAGCCTGCCGACTATCCAGTCTCCTGTGATCACAATCCAGCCCTTCTCTCAACAAACTCTTTTCAGGACTCTATAAACAACTAATTTCCATGTCAGGACATCACACCCTCAAAGTCAATTTCTTACCACCTTCAAATTCTATTTCGGTCCAGAGATCTTCAACCCGAAATAGACGTCTGTCCGACTTGTCCCAGCCTCTTCACTTGGTTGAGCCGGCATATTTCCAACCCTCAGGAAGACCTGTCCAACGAACGACCAACGTCATCTTCCCGGCCTGCGAAGCTGCCCCCGGCATATTTCCATCCTTCCAGACGACCTGTCTGTCGACAACGATCAACGTCTCCCTCCCGGCAGCGATGACTGATAACCAACAATGAAAAATCTAACAACTACACCCTGTAATGCAGTAAATAAAACACTTCCGTATTTGTTAACGAAAACTTGTGTCTTTCCTCCTTTGCCTGGCTTGTGTCAATCAATTCTTTTCTTTTCAAAACGTTTGCGGTGTCGACATCCTTATCGGCTCCGCGACAACCTCCCAGCGTAGATGAGTACTTTCGCTATTACTGAATAAGCGCGAATTTAATGATATTGTTAATGAAAAAAAAAACAACAAATGTTGCATTTTATTGTGTTAATAGTTTCACTTGTTTGGTAGGTTATTTCGAATATAACATAAAATTTGTCTATTTCGAACATTTGGAAACCAAGGAAATTGCAAATTATTTTGACTGGTGATTCGTACAAATAAGGACGATTAAGATTTGTGACGCAATAGATCAAAAAATGAGAAAGATATTAATTGTCTGAATTCTTTTAGAAAAGTAGAAGGAAAAGAAAAGAAAAACTTATAGTATCTCTAAAAAATACGTCACATATTTTAAACGTCTTCACTTGTACCAATCATGTCACAGTTTTCAAAAAGAACGCTGGTAAAAAAAGGTTATGAACACTGTATACACTTTCTCATTTCCAGTTATTCAAAAAAATATCCATCATTATTCAGACATTTTTCCATCCTAATACCCTGATGAATGTTTAATAAAAATCAAAACGTTTTAACGTTGACTTCGCCATAAAGAATAAATTCATCATATTTGGAATATTTCTACATACTATCGGATTTATTTCCATATTTTACCCCCTTCACACACACACACATACACATACACACATATATATATATAAACAAAACAAAAAAATCATCTGGGAAAATATTTGTAACGAACAGAAAATTATCCCAAAATATTTTAAAAGATATTGAAATATTCCATTAATGGTTTCTTATAATTAAGAAAAAAATCGGTTATATAAAAACAAAAACAACTTCTGTAAAAAAAATAGATAAAACTAGGAAAATAAAAGTTTGGACGAATGTTAAAAGTGACAATCAGATTCAAATGTTATTATTTATGATTTCTTTGAGACAAACATAACTGTAATGTTCCTTTAAAAAATTACAAAATACAAAACTGTCCAATTACAAATCGTATAACAAAACGATTAACCGTCTTTTAAAAGAGAAAGAGAAAAAACACACACAAAAGTTTGGCTTTGTGTTTGATCGATTTTAAGAAGTGAGAAAAACAATGCAATTTTTGGTCCTAGTTGGAGACAATCAATTATTTGATCGAGTTTAAATATTGAAATAGAATGATATAGAAGAGTTTCTATTCTGTTAGCACAGGAAAAATGAACTCTCATCGTAGAGTCCATACTCGATTTCTTCATTAAGTATTTAAGTACGAGAAAGATTTTAGGACACTAGGTTTTCTGACAAGATTTAAGATTAAGTGTGAAAAATATCATCGATTATGATTCACAATGTTTCATCTTAATGTAATAAAATTAGATATTGCTGCTAATACTACTAGTGTATGTAAGTAACATATCAAACATAATAGCCGCCCTGTCGGCTGGGGCGTAGAATGCACCGACTGCACCTCTGCAGAGGGATAAGACTCCCCAAATGGGGCCACCTGTTGGCCGTGGGTGGCGACCCGTGATGCTTAAGGATAGGCCCAGGTGGATGAGCAGTTCATGACATGCAATACTCCACTTTGGCTAGACGGGCGGTCGGAGAGGCCTCCTCTGATCAATCGGCTGGTCACGTCAAGCCTAGCACCTATATGATTGCCCCAACCCTATTGCCCTTATGGCAAGTCCCAACCCCTTTTTATCATATGGGTGCTAGAAGGCGTGGCTGCGGGTCTACATGTCCTGGGAATACGTTAAACTCTATCTGATGGTGAGTTTCCAGTTTTGGAGGTTTGGGGAATGTGGAGCACCCCTTCATCACCATTGCTCCCTGGTCCACTCTGACCCGGAGTGGTAGTACCTGTTAGGGTCCCATCTATGGGTTAAATAGAAAAATGTATTTATAAAAAAATTGTATTATCCATTAAGAATTGATTTATTTCAAAACTTTATCGGCATTAAATGACCCACTGAGGTTGATATGCCGTAAAACAAAACAAACCAAACCAAACCAAACATGATAGCGCCAGACAAAATAAATAATTACATTTTACGGCAATATTTGATCGTCTGTATCGTTGGCTTTCCCGGCCGATCTCCGAGTGAAAGTGAAAGAAAGCAAACATAGACAAATACTTGGACCTTGCCAGAGAACTGAGAAAACTGTGGAACATGAAGGTGAAGGCCGTACCAATTGTAATTGATGCCCTTGAAACGGTCCCAAAATTCTGGAAAAGAATTTGGGTGAATTGGAAATCAGAGGAGGAAACTATCCAAATTACACCATCCAAACTACAGCATTGTTAAGATCGACTAGAATACTTAGAAGAGTCCTGGAAACCTGAGGAGACTTATTGTTACTCAGCCTCCAGTGAACCACCGGCTACGCAGGTGTGAAAAACTCAATAATAATAATAATAATAATAATAATATAGTGATGATGATGATGATGATGATCTACTTGAAATTCAGATCTCGAAGTGAATTTGAAAATAGGAAAAGGGTCTGTGTTATATAATGCACTCTCATCACCGGCGCTCAGCTTGGCGGAAGTATAGAAGCGTTTTAACATAATTTTTAAAAAAGACATAACCCATTTTGCGGACCTCCTTTTTTGATAAAATATCTCATTTTCAACAACACACACACACATATATATATATGTGTGTGTGTGTATGTGTGTGTGTGTGTGTGTGTGTGTGTGTGTATGTGTAATATATATATATATATATATATATATATATATATATATATATATATATGAGGTCAGTTAACCTCGATTGAGGCAAGTGATGTGGAAGTTTGTATTTTCAGTTTTAGGTTAGATTTCTAGAGCAGACGAGTGTTTTTGAAAATGTTTTCCTTTACAAGCATCAAGGAGTTTCCCCTCTCCTTATGAAAGACGGTTTGGAAACTCATGCAGATGACCGGCATTATTTATTAACATATTGATAAACGTGAGAATTAAATCTGTAAATACGTGTTTATTCATTTATTTCATTACTGAGATGAAGTGACAACCTTTTCGAGTCATCCATAATGTTAGAATCTTATAAAAGGTGAATCAATTCAAGACGACCGCCCTTTATTGGTTTGTTATTGATAACAATAATAGAGTAGAAACGAATTCCAGTGCCACGGGTTTGTTTGATATTTATTTTATTATCTAAGAATTCGTTGTGACTATTCCGAAAATTCTGCTTTTGGAGGATGAGGCAGCAACATTTTAAAGAATATACTTCTATCTACCAGTGCTTTCTGATCTTGCCTTTGTTTTATATAATATATATATATATATATATATATATATATATATATTATATATAATTCGAACTCCTCCTGAGAAAAACCTAGATGAATTTAGACGTGCATGGTTTTGAGTTCCTTAACAAAAGTCGGGACATTCATTTTTCCATAAGTCAATGATATAGTGTTGAATCAATCTGATGTAACTGTGATATGTTAAGAACTTGAAAAGTTTCAACAGCAAAAAGAATTAATATTAACTGTAAATATCTTGGTTTGATGTTTACCACATGGCGAGGCGAAATCCTTCAAACAGTTGATAAGTATCCAATACTTTGGAGGTTGTTTTAAACCTACGTTGTTGGAGACAAAAATGGTCAGAAATACAAACCTGGCTTCAGTGGCGTTATACATAAAGGGGATGCGTATAGGTGTGTAGTTTCTACATATACACCTTAATCCTTTTCCAAATGTCTATACCATTATTTCCCTCAAGAGCTAACCATTCCAGGAGAAAAAAAATTATATAAATGAAATAAAAAAAATTAAGCACTTTAAAGAGAGTGTGATCTTATTCTAAAATTGCTATTCTACGCAATGCCCAACCTAATTTATTTTATATAATTTTCAATCCAGATTTTTCCCTTTGTAATTTTCATCTTTGCCTTTACTAAAAACATAGAACCTTTTGACATTCAGTTTTAGACTCCAACCACAGAGCCAAGAGCACTTTAAAAACCATTGCAAGCAACCTACAGTAAACTCCCATCACTACCAAGACCCAAGATCACCTGCCAGTCGGACTCATAAACATGTCGCTCGTCTCTGTTGCATATGAGTCAGTTGAATCGGCTGGTATTGCTCTGAATATCGACAACACGGTGGGAAGTCTGGTTCGACAAGTATCCCCTAGTTGTTGACGTGTATGCTGACCAAAGCAATATTTTGTGAGATGGTTGTGATTTTGGGCAGCGATAAACGGCTATACAGAAAATGAAATAATTTTATTCGAAGTAGATGACACGATAAAGATGTTTGCTTCATTCGTTAATCAAGAGCTTGAATTTGATCTAGGAGTCAGAAATTGCACGACTACACTTGGATACTTGTAAAATCCATGTTGAACGCTTTTATTTTATTTCTTATGTTTTAGTTTTAATTTGCTTTGAAAAAGTAAAAACTCAGAATTTCAATGACAACCATCATATCCCTAAAATCCTGCGAAGACAATTCTGATGGAATCTCTCGAGTGTCTTGAGATGTCGTTTGTAAACAACCCAGGTCGCACAGGCTTACAAAAGGGCAGTAAGCACACAGACTCGGTGTACACCCAGCTTGTTGGAGATCTTAATGCCACGTTGGCGCCAAACCATCTTCTTAAGCAAACCAAAGAATCTCGTTGCTTTCTGCAACCTCAGGGAAATTTCTCTATCCAAAGAGTTGTCCTGTGATAATGTGCTCCCAAGATAAACAAAGTGATGGACAACTTTGAGGTGTTCACCATATACAAAGATAGTGGGATCTACAAAGCATTTGTTCGGAGCTATAGCACAATGCATCGGTGCAATGTGCATCTGTGTAGGCGGTGTAGGTGTCTATATATAATTCTAGCTAGTTATATTGAATAAGTAGTGAGTCAAACCCAAATATAAGATAAGTATGTGTGTGTGTTCAGGTGGATGATATATATATATATTCATTATATACACTAGTCTGAGGCACATATATATATATATATATATATATATATATATATATATATGTATATGCCTCAGACTAGTGTATTGCATCTCTGGGAATAGCCAGGGAGGCCTTGGTTCAGAGTGCACATGGATTATGCTGGCTCTATCCAGAGCAAGTGGATTCTAGTGATTGTCGACGCCCACAGTAAATATATAGATGCACATGTTGTGTCATCACCATCTTCTTCAGAAACAGAAAGGATGTTGAGACGCACATTTGCCACCGTCAGCCTCGATCTCGTCTAGACCTTGTGTATCCAGATTTATCTACCCAAAGTCACCACAAAAATAGATGATACTAAAAGAACAACGGATAAATATCATAGTGAAAGGATGTTCCATATTGGAAATAGCGTTAGTGTGGTGAATTTTCAAAGGAGGCCAAAATGGCTGTCCGAAGTTTTAGAGGAGCAGCTTGGTCCACTGACTTTTAGAGTGCGATTAGAGCATGGTCGATTATAGAAAAGACATGTGGATCATATTCGCGTGAATATTCCGACAGAACCTGTTGTAAGAGGTCCAAAAGAATCCAGGCAGCCTCTGGGGAGTCGGGAACAAACAGTTACAGGGCACTCAACATCTTTTGCACAGCTTCCTGCACCCTACAGAGATAGCAGTCTATCAACAACCGGTGACAGCTTGGAAGATGAACATACCAGAACTCGCATGAGAACACGTTTTCAGAAACGCAAAGAGGAGGAAAGAAGGAACAATGCTGAGAATAAACCCAAAAGACAGCGCACCAACATGAAACCAGACACAAAAGGGAAACGACCCAGTGCCAGGCTCTTAACTGGGGAAATTGCTGCTCAGGAATCTCCAGAGGCTACAGATGATGATGATGACTATGTCTGAGAGTCGGACAACGCTTCCTACAAGTTGCCGGAGTTCCGGGGAGGGGACTATGGATGTTTCTTGGTGACATTAGGAATGTATGTGCGGTTTCAAGCTAAGTGGGGAGGGATGTGGTATACAAGAACGGAAGCACCGTTTCTACCATTGCTTTTGTTATGAAACGGAAGCACCATTTCAGCCATCTTGTTGAGTTGTAAATAAAAGGCGGAAGTGATCACTTCTCGTGGTTAACGTCAGCTGGACTACCCTTGTTAGTATTTCGCTAAGCGCGTTACAACAGTGTCCCAGCACATCAAGCGAAGCATTATAAAGATTTGATTTAAAGCTCAACCAAACATTATTTGGATCAAGGTTCGAAATTATTGATCCTGTCAATGAATCTTAGCTTAGTTGTAGTTTGGCGACGTTTATGCGTTTTGGTAAACGAGTGACCAGATGTTTACTTTTTGTTTTGACTTTCATCTTAAAATTCGCCCTAAAAGACGATGGACAGTCCAGCACTCAATTCCCCTCAAAACCTTGACATCAAGAAGAACCTGATGATCACGGCAACGAACAGTGACGTAGTCAATCACATGCCAATTTCGGGGTCTTGGATGCATCCAGGTAACTTTATGTTAAAACAAACATATAGCACAATATACATACATATATATAAGTATATGTATATATACATATATATATATCTGTACATATGTATATATATTTCATACATATTTGCATATATGTATATATATACATATATGTAAATATAAGTACGTATATATATATATACATACATGTATATATTATGTATATATATATTCATATTTATAAAAGAGAAGGTCCGAAAAATGGATTATATTTTTAGAAAAAATTTTTTTTATTTTTATCTTACATTTGTGACACGTGTTTTAGATCTTCTGATATCTTCGTCAGGCATTGATTAATCATATGAATATGAATTTGTACATACATGGATATATATATATGCATAGGTATCTAACTCCTCCCTTCCTGTTGGTGGGAGTTGGGTATAGAGTGATTTCAATTTTAACATCTGTGTTTTTAGCAGGTGGATTTGAACCTGGGTGGCTGGGTAATAAACTCATAAATTCCGAGTCTCCGTAGTTTTATGGTTGTATGTGGTTAATTAGAGTTCATTTGATATGTCATGTGTGTGTGTGTTTGTAATTTATTTTTTGTTCTAAAGGATTTTTGTGCTTTTACTTTTTGAGTGTGTGTGTGTGTGTGTTTATGTATATGTGTCTGTTTACTTTTTGTGTGTGTTTTACTTGTGTTTGTGCGTGTGTGTGTGTTCCTGTGATTGTGTGAGTGTTTATGTATATGGTTGTATCTGAGTGTATATGTATATATACATAAAAATAAATTTAAAATTTCACATAAAGTTGGTGTGTATCTTTTACATTACATAGTTTGTTCACACACACACACACACACACACACACACACATATATATATATATAATATATATATATGTACATTCACACAGACACACACACACACACACACATATTTTATATTACATAATTTGCATATCTTATTTTGTGGTTACATATTTGTGTAGTAAAGTTGTTGTTATAGTTGTGTGTGTGTATGTAATGTATGTGTGTGTTTGGTTAAGTTCAGTTTAGTTGTGTGTTTGTGTGTGTTTTAGTGTGTTCCTATGTGCGTGTGTCTTTTTTAATATAGTTTGTGGGTTTTAGTTAGTAGGTCATGTTTGTCTATGTAGTAAAGTTATTGTTGTGTTGTGTGTGTGGTTATGTCTGATTTAATTCGGGTTTGTATTTTCTATGAAATGTTTTTCTTTAATTAGGAGTAGAGTATAGTCATCAGTTTGGTATATCGGCATCACATTAAATTTTCCCTGATTACATTCGTGGATATGTTTCGATACGTATAGGTTTCTATTGTTAGCTAATCTAATGTTGCTTTTGTGTAGTGAGATTCTTTTGTTTAGTGATGATGTGCATCCAATGTATATTTTCTTGCAGTTTGTGCATTCTATTCTATAAATTACATTTTTTGAGGTGCAGTCAAGATTTCTATTTATTTTGAATGTTGTGTGAGGGTTTTTGAATGTATAGGTTGTTCCTTCTATGATTATGTTACATACCCCACATCTTCTGTTTCCGCATTTTGAGACACCCTGTGTAGTTTGTATCCCAAATTTGGATGAAGTTGATATTTGTTTTAAATTTTTTGACTGTCTTTTGCTCTTAATTATTTTTGTTGTGTTTAATATGTTTTTAATTTTTTCATTGTTTTCGAGTTGGTGTAGTATATTTGCGAAAATTTCCGAGTTGTTTTTTTTTTGTTATATGCTGAGACATATGCTAGATGTTGTTCGTTGTTATGCTTTTTAGGGGTTCTTAATTGTACTTGATTAAATCGTTCATAACCACATACACACACAACAATAACTTTACTACATAGACAAACATGACCTACTAACTAGAACCCACCAACTATATATATATATATATATATATATATATATATTATATATATAATATATATATATAAAGACACATGCACATAGGAACACACACAAACACACACAAACACACAACTAAACTGAACTTAACCAAACACACACATACATTACATACACACACACAACTATAACAACTTTACTACACAAATATGTAAACCACAAATAAGATATGCAAATTATGTAATATAATATATGTGTGTGTGTGTCTGTGTGAATGTACATATATATATATATATATAATATATATATATATGTTGGTGTGTGTGTGTGTGTGTGTGTGAACAAACTATGTAATGTAAAAGATACACACCAACTTTATTTGAAATTTGAAATTTTTATTTTTTATGTATATATACATATACACTCCAGATACAAACATATACATAAACACTCATCATCAATCACACCACACACACACACACACACACACACCACACACCACACACACACAAACACACAAACACAAGCACAAGCACAAACGCACACAAAAGTAAACAGACACATATACATAAACATACACTCTCAAAAAGTGAAAGCACAAAAATCCTTTAGAACAAAAAATAAATTACAAGCACACACACACATGACATATCAAATGAACCTCTCATTAACCACATACAACATAAAACTACGGAGACTCGGAATTTATGAGTTTATTACCAGCCAACCAGGTTCAAATCCACCTGCTAAAAACACAGATATTAAAAATGAAATTACTCCATACCCCACTCCCACTGAACAGGAAGGTAGAAGTTGGATACTTATATATTATATAACGATGCATGTACAAATTCATATTCATATGATTATCAATGCCTGAAGAAGATATCAGAAGATCTAAAACACGTGTCGTAAATGTAAGTTTTTTTTTTTAAATTTCTAAAAATATAATCCATTTTGCGGACCTTCTTTTTTATAAAATATTTAATTTTCTCCCGTTGGACCCATAATACACTTTTTTATATATTCATATATATATGTAAATTTACATACATATATGTATATATACATACATATATATACATATATATGTACGTAGATACATACATATATATGTACATATCTACATCCATATATATATATATAATATATATATATATATATAATAAAGTTAGCTTAATGAGTCAGAGAATATCCACCTAGGTTTCTCCTAACGGATCATCAGGATAATTATGACTTTATGTAAATAGAAGTACAGATGTAGAGGGCCTCAAGATGAATACTTTACCTTAGGGTCCTCGGAATCTGCACACAAAATACCTAAATGACTATTCATCTACATAGAAACACTGCAAAAAATTCAACCTAATAACTCCTCCTCTTACTCCACAGAAAAGAGCCTATAAACTGTTAATCTAGACTAAGTAACATAGTTAACACGAAATCCCTCAAAAGCATAATGTCTGATTCTGGAGTTTATATGATTCTATGCAAAGACTGCAATGAAAAGTACATAGGTGAAACTTCTAAAACCACAAGAAACGTCTATATGAATACCAGCAAGACATTAAATTACGAAATCTGAACAATGGTCCTTTCAACGCATATCCGAAACTAATCATAATTTTAATTTCAATAGTGCAATATTACCTCACATCCACAACAAAAGATTAAGACAGATTTACGAAGCTGAAGCAATCGCTATCTTACCCACAATAAACATTAGGCCGGGGTTCCTCAAAATTTCAACTTCCGGGGAAAAGTAGTTCCAGATAGTTACAAATCACCTAATTCGCTCCCCACATTAACTCATACCGTTATCTACCACTCTGAATTTTACTACAAGCATCAGCACGCACCTACAAGCAAAGATCTCACTATACGAAATCACGTCCAATATCTACATGCTCCAATTAAAAACAACGTACATATCACCGTTTTCACGGAACATTTGCACGTGGTCGAGAACTAATGCTACACTAGATCGGTTACACCCCGTCACACAAATTAACATTCTTCTATATTTTGCAAGTCATCCAGACATCAATAATTTTAAAATGCATATATAGGATATTAAACATACATAAGTTATAATATATATATAATATATATATATATATATATATTATTATTATATATTATATATATATATATACTATGTATGTTTATATATCTATATATGCATTTTAAATGTGTGTACTGCATTGGAAATTAATTTTGTTTAAGGATGGTTTTATTGTTTTATGTACAGAGCTTCTAGTATTTGGAGTTTTTGTTTAATTTTTTCTTTGTGCAGAATGTGTGTCTTTTCCGTTAGGATATTTCGGTAATTAGAGTGGGGGCATGAATGTAATTTTAGGTGTTGTGAAATGGAGATATTATCTTGTCAAATGGAAAGTTAGACGACGTGACAATGTCGTTGAGGTAAACCATGTAGGTATTTTCATTTTCTGGAAGCTAAAATACTACATCGGTTTTACCTCAACGACATTGTCACGTCGTCTAACTTTCCATTTGACAGATAATATCTCCATTTCACAACACCTAAAATTACATTCATGCCCCCACTCTAATTACCGAAATATCCTAACGGAAAGACACACATTCTGCACAAAGAAAAAATTAAACAAAAACTCCAAATACTAGAAGCTGTACATAAAACAATACAAACCATCCTTAAACAAAATTAATTTCCAATGCAGTACACACATTTTAAAATGCATATATAGGATATATAAACATACATAAGTATATATATATATATATATATATATATATATAATATATATATATATATATATATATATATATATATACTTATGTATGTTTATATATCCTATATATGCATTTTAAAATTATGATGTCTGGATGACTTGCAAAATATAGAAGAATGTTAATTTGTGTGACGGGGTGTAACCGATCTAGTGTAGCATTAGTTCTCGACCACGTGCAAATGTTCCGTGAAACGGTGATATGTACGTTGTGTTTAATTGGAGCATGTAGATATTGGACGTGATTTCGGTATAGTGAGATCTTTGCTTTGTAGGTGCGTGCTGATGCTTGTAGTAAAATTCAGAGTGGTAGATAACGGTATGAGTTAATGTGGGGAGCGAATTAGGTGATTTGTAACTATCTGGAACTACTTTTCCCCGGAAGTTGAAATTTTGAGGAACCCCGCCTAATGTTTATTGTGGGTAAGATAGCGATTGCTTCAGCTTCGTAAATCTGTCTTAATCTTTTGTTGTGGATGTGAGGTAATATTGTTGCACTATTGAAATTAAAATTATGATTAGTTTCGGATATGCGTTGAAAGGGACCATTGTTCAGATTTCGTAATTTAATGTCTTGCTGGTATTCATATAGACGTTTCTTGTGGTTTTTAGAAGTTTCACCTATGTACTTTTCATTGCAGTCTTTGCATAGAATCATATAAACTCCAGAATCAGACATTATGCTTTTGAGGGATTTCGTGTTAACTATGTTACTTAGTCTAGATTAACAGTTTTATAGGCTCTTTTCTGTGGAGTAAGAGGAGGAGTTATTAGGTTGAATTATTTTGCAGTGTTTTCTATGTAGATGAAATAGTCATTTAGGTATTTTGGTGTGCAGATTCCGAGGACCCTAAGGTAAAGTATTCATCTTGAGGCCCTCTACATCTGTACTTCTATTTACATAAAGTCATAATTATCCTGATGATCCGTTAGGAGAAACTAGGTGGATATTCTCTGACTCATTAAGCTAACTTATTATATATATATATATATATATATATATATATATATATATGGATGTAGATATGTACATATATATGTATGTATCTACGTACATATATATGTATATATATGTATGTATATATACATATATGTATGTAAATTTACATATATATATGAATATATATAAAAGTGTTATTATGGGTCCAACGGGAGAAAATTAAATATTTTATAAAAAAGAAGGTCCGCAAAATGGATTATATTTTTAGAAATTTAAAAAAAAACTTACATTTACGACACGTGTTTAGATCTTCTGATATCTTCTTCAGCATTGATTAATCATATGAATATGAATTTGTACATGCATCGTATATATATATATAAGTATCCAACTTCTACCTTCCTGTTCAGTGGGAGTGGGGTATGGAGTAATTTCATTTTTAATATCTGTGTTTTTAGCAGGTGGATTTGAACCTGGTTGGCTGGGTAATAAACTCATAAATTCCGAGTCTCCGTAGTTTTATGGTTGTATGTGGTTAATGAGAGGTTCATTTGATATGTCATGTGTGTGTGTGCTTGTAATTTTTTTTTGTTCTAAAGGATTTTTGTGCTTTCACTTTTTGAGAGTGTATGTTTATGTATATGTGTCTGTTTACTTTTTGTGTGCGTTTGTGCTTGTGCTTGTGTTTGTGTGTTTGTGTGTGTGTGTGTGTGTGTGTGTGTGTGTGTGTGTGTGTGTGTGTGTGTGTTCCTGTGATTGAGTGAGTGTTTATGTATATGTTTGTATCTGGAGTGTATATGTATATATACATAAAAAATAAAATTTCAAATTTCAAATAAAGTTGGTGTGTATCTTTTACATTACATAGTTTGTTCACACACACACACACACACACACACACACACATATATATATATATATATATTATATATATATATGTACATTCACACAGACACACACACACATATATTTTATATTACATAATTTGCATATCTTATTTTGTGGTTTACATATTTGTGTAGTAAAGTTGTTGTTATAGTTGTGTGTGTGTATGTAATGTATGTGTGTGTTTGGTTAAGTTCAGTTTAGTTGTGTGTTTGTGTGTGTTTGTGTGTGTTCCTATGTGCATGTGTCTTTTATATATATATATATATATATATATATATATATATATATATATATATATATATATAGTTGGTGGGTTCTAGTTAGTAGGTCATGTTTGTCTATGTAGTAAAGTTATTGTTGTGTGTGTATGTGGTTATGAACGATTTAATCAAGTACAATTAAGAACCCCTAAAAAGCATAACAACGAACAACATCTAGCATATGTCTCAGCATATAACAAAAAAACAACTCGGAAATTTTCGCAAATATACTACACCAACTCGAAAACAATGAAAAAATTAAAAACATATTAAACACAACAAAAATAATTAAGAGCAAAAGACAGTCAAAAAATTTAAAACAAATATCAACTTCATCCAAATTTGGGATACAAACTACACAGGGTGTCTCAAAATGCGGAAACAGAAGATGTGGGGTATGTAACATAATCATAGAAGGAACAACCTATACATTCAAAAACCCTCACACAACATTCAAAATAAATAGAAATCTTGACTGCACCTCAAAAAATGTAATTTATAGAATAGAATGCACAAACTGCAAGAAAATATACATTGGATGCACATCATCACTAAACAAAAGAATCTCACTACACAAAAGCAACATTAGATTAGCTAACAATAGAAACCTATACGTATCGAAACATATCCACGAATGTAATCAGGGAAAATTTAATGTGATGCCGATATACCAAACTGATGACTATACTCTACTCCTAATTAAAGAAAAACATTTCATAGATAAATACAAACCCGAATTAAATCAGACATAACCACACACACACACAACAATAACTTTACTACATAGACAAACATGACCTACTAACTAAAACCCACAAACTATATTAAAAAAGACACACGCACATAGGAACACACTAAAACACACACAAACACACAACTAAACTGAACTTAACCAAACACACACATACATTACATACACACACACAACTATAACAACAACTTTACTACACAAATATGTAGACCACAAAATAAGATATGCAAATTATGTAATATAAAATATGTGTGTGTGTGTGTCTGTGTGTCTGTGTGAATGTACATATATATATATATATATATATATATGTGTGTGTGTGTGTGTGTGTGTGTGTGTGTGTGAACAAACTATGTAATGTAAAAGATACACACCAACTTTATGTGAAATTTTAAATTTCATTTTTTATGTATATATACATATACACTCCAGATACAACCATATACATAAACACTCACACAATCACAGGAACACACACACACGCACAAACACAAGTATAAACACACACAAAAAGTAAACAGACACATATACATAAACACACACACACACACACTCAAAAAGTAAAAGCACAAAAATCCTTTAGAACAAAAATAAATTACAAACACACACACACATGACATATCAAATGAACATCTCATTAACCACATACAACCATAAAACTATGGAGACTCGGAATTTATGAGTTTATTACCCAGCCACCCAGTTCAAATTCCACCTGCTAAAAACACAGATGTTAAAAATTGAAATCACTCTATACCCAACTCCCACCAAACAGGAAGGGAGGAGTTAGATACCTATGCATATATATATATCCATGTATGTACAAATTCATATTCATATGATTAATCAATGCCTGACGAAGATATCAGAAGATCTAAAACACGTGTCACAAATGTAAGATAAAAATAAAAAAATTTTTTTACTAAAATATAATCCATTTTTCGGACCTTCTCTTTATAAAAATATGAATATATATATACATGTATATATACATGTATGTTATATATATATACGTACTTATATTTACATATATGTATATATATACATATATGCAAATATGTATGAATATATATACATATGTACAGATATATATATATGTATATATACATATACTTATATATATGTATGTATATTGTGCTATATGTTTGTTTTAACATAAAGTTACCTGGATGCATCCAAGACCCCGAAATTGGCATGTGATTGACTACGTCACTGTTCGTTGCCGTGATCATCAGGTTCTTCTTGATGTCAAGGTTTTGAGGGGAATTGAGTGCTGGACTGTCCATCGTCTTTTTAGGGCGAATTTTAAGATGAAAGTCAAAACAAAAAGTAAACATCTGGTCACTCGTTTACCAAAACGCATAAACGTCGCCAAACTACAACTAAGCTAAGATTCATTGACAGGATCAATAAATTTCGAACCTTGATCCAAATAATGTTTGGTTGAGCTTTAAATCAAATCTTTATAATGCTTCGCTTGATGTGCTGGGACACTGTTGTAACGCGCTTAGCGAAATACTAACAAGGGTAGTCCAGCTGACGTTAACCACGAGAAGTGATCACTTCCGCCTTTTATTTACAACTCAACAAGATGGCTGAAATGGTGCTTCCGTTTCATAACAAAAGCAATGGTAGAAACGGTGCTTCCGTTTTCTTAGTATACCACATCCCTCCCCACTTAGCTTGAAAACCGCACATACATTCCTAATGTCACCAAGAAACATCCATAGTCCCCTCCCCGGAACTCCGGCAACTTGTAGGAAGCGTTGTCCGACTCTCAGACATAGTCACATCATCATCATCTGTAGCCTCTGGAGATTCCTGAGCAGCAATTTCCCCAGTTAAGAGCCTGGCACTGGGTCGTTTCCCTTTTGTGTCTGGTTTCATGTTGGTGCGCTGTCTTTTGGGTTTATTCTCAGCATTGTTCCTTCTTTCCTCCTCTTTGCGTTTCTGAAAACGTGTTCTCATGCGAGTTCTGGTATGTTCATCTTCCAAGCTGTCACCGGTTGTTGATAGACTGCTATCTCTGTAGGGTGCAGGAAGCTGTGCAAAAGATGTTGAGTGCCCTGTAACTGTTTGTTCCCGACTCCCCAGAGGCTGCCTGGATTCTTTTGGACCTCTTACAACAGGTTCTGTCGGAATATTCACGCGAATATGATCCACATGTCTTTTCATAATCGACCATGCTCTAATCGCACTCTAAAAGTCAGTGGACCAAGCTGCTCTCTAAAACTTCGGACAGCCATTTTGGCCTCCTTTGAAAATTCACCACACTAACGCTATTTCCAATATGGAACATCCTTTCACTATGATATTTATCCGTTGTTCTTTTAGTATCATCTATTTTGTGTGACTTTGGGTAGATAAATCTGGATACACAAGGTCTAGACGAGATCGAGGCTGACGTGGCAAATGTGCGTCTCAACATCCTTTCTGTTTCTGAAGAAGATGGTGATGACACAACATGTGCATCTATATTTACTGTGGGCGTCGACAATCACTAGAATCCACTTGCTCTGGATAGAGCCAGCATAATCCATGTGCACTCTGAACCAAGGCCTCCCTGGCTATTCCAGAGATGCAATACACTAGTCTGAGGCATATATATATATATATATATATATATATATATATATATATATATATATATATATATATATATATATATATGTGCCTCAGACTAGTGTATTGCATCTCTGGGAATGAATATATATATATATCATCCACCTGAACACACACACATACTTATCTTATATTTGGGTTTGACTCACTACTTATTCAATTATAACTAGCTAGAATTATATATAGACACCTACACCCGCCTACACAGATGCACATTGCACCGATGCATTGTGCTATAGCTCCGAACAAATGCTTTGTAGATCCCACTATCTTGTATATGGTGTCAAAGTTGTCCATCACTTTGTTTTATCTTGGGAGCACATTATCACAGGACAACTCTTTGGATAGAGAAATTTCCCTGAGGCTGCAGAAAGCAACGAGATTCTTTGGTTTGCTTAAGAAGATGGTTTGGCGCCAACGTGGCATTAAGATCTCCAACAAGCTGGGTGTACACCGAGTCTGTGTGCTTACTGCCCTTTTGTAAGCCTGTGCGACCTGGGTTGTTTACAAACGACATCTCAAGACACTCGAGAGATTCCATCAGAATTGTCTTCGCAGGATTTTAGGGATATGATGGTTGTCATTGAAATTCTGAGTTTTTACTTTTTCAAAGCAAATTAAAACTAAAACATAAGAAATAAAATAAAAGCGTTCAACATGGATTTTACAAGTATCCAAGTGTAGTCGTGCAATTTCTGACTCCTAGATCAAATTCAAAGCTCTTGATTAACGAATGAAGCAAACATCTTTATCGTGTCATCTACTTCGAATAAAATTATTTCATTTTCTGTATAGCCGTTTATCGCTGCCCAAAATCACAACCATCTCACAAAATATTGCTTTGGTCAGCATACACGTCAACAACTAGGGGATACTTGTCGAACCAGACTTCCCACCGTGTTGTCGATATTCAGAGCAATACCAGCCGATTCAACTGACTCATATGCAACAGAGACGAGCGACATGTTTATGAGTCCGACTGGCAGGTGATCTTGGGTCTTGGTAGTGATGGGAGTTTACTGTAGGTTGCTTGCAATGGTTTTTAAAGTGCTCTTGGCTCTGTGGTTGGAGTCTAAAACTGAATGTCAAAAGGTTCTATGTTTTTAGTAAAGGCAAAGATGAAAATTACAAAGGGAAAAATCTGGATTGAAAATTATATAAAAATAAATTAGGTTGGGCATTTGCGTAGAATAGCAATTTTAGAATAAGATCACACTCTCTTTAAAGTGCTTAATTTTTTTATTTCATTTATATAATTTTTTTTCTCCTGGAATGGTTAGCTCTTGAGGGAAATAATGGTATAGACATTTGGAAAAGGATTAAGGTGTATATGTAGAAACTACACACCTATACGCATCCCCTTTATGTATAAACGCCACTGAAGCCAGGTTTGTATTTCTGACCATTTTTGTCTCCAACAACGTAGGTTTAAAACAACCTCCAAAGTATTGGATACTTATCAACTGTTTGAAGGATTTCGCCTCGCCATGTGGTAAACATCAAACCAAGATATTTTACAGTTAATATTAATTCTTTTTAGCTGTTGAAACTTTTCAAGTTCTTAACATATCACAGTTACATCAGATTGATTCAACACTATATCATTGACTTATGGAAAAATGAATGTCCCGACTTTTGTTAAGGAACTCAAAACCATGCACGTCTAAATTCATCCTAGGTTTTTCTCAGGAGGAGTTCGAATTATATATATATATATATATATATATATATATATATATATATATATAAAACAAAGGCAAGATCAGAAAGCACTGGTAGATAGAAGTATATTCTTTAAAATGTTGCTGCCTCATCCTCCAAAAGCAGAATTTTCGGAATAGTCACAACGAATTCTTAGATAATAAAATAAGATATCAAACAAACCCGTGGCACTGGAATTCGTTTTCTACTCTATTATTGTTATCAATAACAAACCAATAAAGGGCGGTCGTCTTGAATTGATTCACCTTTTATAAGATTCTAACATTATGGATGACTCGAAAAGGTTGTCACTTCATCTCAGTAATGAAATAAATGAATAAACACGTATTTACAGATTTAATTCTCACGTTTTATCAATATGTTAATAAATAATGCCGGTCATCTGCATGAGTTTCCAAACCGTCTTTCATAAGGAGAGGGGAAACTCCTTGATGCTTGTAAAGGAAAACATTTTCAAAAACACTCGTCTGCTCTAGAAATCTAACCTAAAACTGAAAATACAAACTTCCACATCACTTGCCTCAATCGAGGTTAACTGACCTCATATATATATATATATATATATATATATATATATATATATATATATATATTACACATACACGCACACACACACACACACATACACACATACACACACATATATATATATTATGTGTGTGTGTGTTGTTGAAAATGAGATATTTTATCAAAAAGGAGGTCCGCAAAATGGGTTATGTCTTTTTTAAAAATTATGTTAAAACGCTTCTATACTTCCGCCAAGCTGAGCGCCGGTGATGAGAGTGCATTATATAACACAGACCCTTTTCCTATTTTCAAATTCACTTCGAGATCTGAATTTCAAGTAGATCATCATCATCATCATCATCACTACTATTATTATTATTATTATTATTATTATTGAGTTTTTCACACCTGCCGTAGCCGGTGGTTCACTGGAGGCTGAGTAACAATAAGTCTCCTCAGGTTTCCAGGACTCTTCTAAGTATTCTAGTCGATCTTAACAATGCTGTAGTTTGGATGGTGTAATTTGGATAGTTTCCTCCTCTGATTTCCAATTTACCCAAATTCTTTTCCAGAATTTTTGGGACCGTTTCAAGGGCATCAATTACAATTGGTACGGCCTTCACCTTCATGTTCCACAGTTTTCTCAGTTCTCTGGCAAGGTCCAAGTATTTGTCTATCTTGCTTTCTTTCACTTTCACTCGGAGATCGGCCGGGAAAGCCAACGATACAGACGATCAAATATTGCCGTAAAATGTAATTATTTATTTTGTCTGGCGCTATCATGTTTGGTTTGGTTTGGGTTGTTTTGTTTTACGGCATATCAACCTCAGTGGGTCATTTAATGCCGATAAAGTTTTGAAATAAATCAATTCTTAATGGATAATACAATTTTTTATAAATACATTTTTCTATTTAACCCATAGATGGACCCTAACAGGTACTACCACTCCGGGTCAGAGTGGACCAGGGAGCAATGGTGATGAAGGGGTGCTCCACATTCCCCAAACCTCCAAAACTGGAAACTCACCATCAGATAGAGTTTAACGTCATTCCCAGGACATGTAGACCCGCAGCCACCGCCTTCTAGCACCCATATGATAAAAAGGGGTTGGGACTTGCCATAAGGGCAATAGGGTTGGGGCAATCATATAGGTGCTAGGGCTTGACGTGACCAGCCGATTGATCAGAGGAGGCCTCTCCGACCGCCCGTCTAGCCAAAGTGGAGTATTGCATGTCATGAACTGCTCATCCACCTGGGCCCTATCCTTAAGCATCACGGGTCGCCACCCACAGCCAACAGGTGGCCCCATTTGGGGGAGTCTTATCCCTCTGCAGAGGTGCAGTCGGTGCATTCTTACGCCCCAGCCGACAGGGTGGGCTATTATGTTTGATATGTTACTTACATACACTAGTAGTATTAGCAGCAATATCTAATTTTATTACATTAAGATGAAGCATTGTGAATCATAATCGATGATATTTTTCACACTTAATCTTAAATCTTGTCAGAAAACCTAGTGTCCTAAAATCTTTCTCGTACTTAAATACTTAATGAAGAAATCCGCTATTGGCTCTACGATGAAAGTTCATTTTTCCTGTGGTAACAGAATAGAAACTCTTCTATATCATTCTATTTCAATATTTAAACTCGATCAAATAATTGATTGTCCTCCAACTAGGGCCAAGAATTGCATTGTTTTTCTCACTTCTTAAAATCGATCAACACAAAGCCAAACTTTTGTGTGTGTTTTTTCTCTTCTCTTTTAAAAGACGGTTAATCGTTTTGTTATACGTTTGTAATTGGACAGTTTTGTATTTTGTAATTTTTTAAAGGAACATTACAGTTATGTTTTGTCTCAAAGAAATCATCAAATAATAACATTTGAATCTGATTGTCACTTTTAACATTCGTCCAAACTTTTATTTTCCTAGTTTTATCTATTTTTTTTACAGAAGTTGTTTTTGTTTTTATATAACCGATTTTTTTCTTAATTATAAGAAACCATTAATGGAATATTTCAATATCTTTTCTAAATATTTTGGGATAATTTTCTGTTCGTTACAAATATTTTCCCAGATGATTTTTTGTTTTGTTTATATAATATATATGTGTGTATGTGTATGTGTGTGTGTGTGAAGGGGGTAAATATGGAAATAAATCCGATAGTATGTAGAAAATATTCCAAATATGATGAAATTTATTCTTTATGGCGAAGTCAACGTTAAAACGTTTTGATTTTTATTAAACATTCATCAGGGTATTAGGATGGAAAAATGTCTGAATAATGATGGATATTTTTTGAATAACTGGAATGAGAAAGTGTATACAGTGTTCATAACTTTTTTACCAGCGTTCTTATTTGAAAACTGTGACATGATTGGTACAAGTGAAGACGTTTAAAATATGTGACGTATTTTTTTAGAGATACTATAAGTTTTCTTTTTTCTTTTCCTTCTACTTTTCTAAAAGAATTCAGACAATTAATATCTTTCTCATTTTTTGATCTATTCGTCACAAATCTTATCGTCCTTATTTGTACGAATCACCAGTCAAAATAATTTGCAAATTTCCTTGGTTTCCAAATGTTCGAAATAGACAATTTTATGTTATATTCGAATCTGTCTGTTTGATGCAAGAATATTGGCTCGCTACAGAACTGACTATCGGTACAAATTTATAATAATCATTTGCACACAATCTCTTTAGTGATGTTGGACTTTTTTGTGTTGCCATCAATTTGCTTAAAAACAGCTATGAACGGAAGATTATCTTGATGTAGAGAGCAACCAATGATGTGTAATTTTCGTTTACTTGTTTCTCTAGAACTGAAACTAACCCAGCTTCACAGCCAGTATTTGTATGAGTGTTGTCCAGTAAAACAGCTTTTAGAGGATCAACACATTCATACTCCTCCAAAACACTAACAGCATCCTCGGCTAGAACAGCACCAGTTGTCAAATGGTGTTCTATTCCCTTCGTTTTCTTTAATTGTTTCTTTCCATCTGCCCCCACGATCTCTGTGTATAAGAAAATATCTTAATCATGTCTTCCATCAACACCAGTACAAATCATTTTTTCTGTTTTATCAATGTGCTTTTGATAGGTATTTTGTTTTGTTCTTTCTTTTGTACAGTCTATTTTAGATTTATCCAAAATTATGTTTTTTTTATATTTTGTGATGGATAAAGATTCAAAATTTCTTCTAAATGAAACATATAGATACTGTTAATGACTTTGAGATAAACATGGGAATTTTTACAAAATTTAAAAAAAAAAAAATAAATAAAGGAAATGATAAAGGTAAATTTGACTTTTTCCAAAGTGGAAAAATGGCATTTTCAACTATCAATTGTTAAAAACATAAAATTGTTTGAAATATATTTAAACATATTTCAAATATATTTGCAGCAAAAATAGCCTGTGTTTTATTTTACTAGAGCCGGTAAAATAATCTCAATAAACATGTTTGTCTATTTTACCGGAACCGGCTAACTAGGCCATTCGTTTTGATATTAATACTCGTGTTGAGAAGGTCCATAGTCTTCAAATCTAAAGAAAGGCATTTGCAAGGCTTAATATAATGAAATAATATGTATTTACTAGGTACCACCAAAATCGGTCACGTGATCGGTTTAGGCCATATTGAAGGAAGAAACATAAATATTTTTACCTTTAATTTAAATCTCGCAAAAAAGAAATAACAAACATAAAGAGCTGTTACAAAGAAAAACAGTTAATTCAAAGATCAAATTCTCCGACAGGGGAAAAATTACTCACTATTATCGTGAAAAATAAGTAAAACGGTCCGTTTTTTTTTACGACAAAGTCAGTTTCTTTATTGATATTTTTTAGCAGAATTCTGTATTCATGGTTCTTTTACTAAAAAAAGCTCTGGCATTGAAACCTATAAAATCTTCTGATATAATTATTCACTCTTATCTTTATAGAAAAAAAAGTAAAAATGTTTTTTGTCGGTTCATTTTTTCATATTTCATAAAATAAAAATAGACCGCGTAAAAAAATATTTCCCCTAATATATTTGAGGAAAAACCTATTCAGACATATTTTCATCCAAAGGTAAGTAATTATGAAATGTTTCGTGTAAATCGGACCATTAATTCATTTTTCATAGATTTTTTTTTAAAGCCGGTAGTCGTAACGATATTTTTTATTTCTAAAATAACTTAGAAATAAAAATCGTCTTTCTTTTTTATACGGTGGGTGTTGGGTGGGACTGTTTTAACGGCAAGTTTACAACCTGTGGCATGGGTTGGGGCGGAAGTATCTTTTAACGATAGTGTTGTTTATTTCAGAATTATTATTTTTTTAGCGAGGCCTACAGATGGCGTTGGTCTGGGTCGACTGACGCCACTTTAAAGGTGCCGACGGTGGCTGGGGTTTGAAGATTATGTTTATAGTTTTTGATTTTTCTTTCTTGAAAGTTAAAAAGTCGACTCGTGTCAACGGTAATGGAGTGGGGGTAAAAATTGGGATAAAAATACGGTATTTTTAAAATTTTTCCTTAATTATTGAATTATATCGCTTAATTATTAGAAATTTAAAGAACAAATTTGTGTGTTTCTTATAAGCATATTAAGTGGTATGCAAGATTTCAAATCTGAATGACCTCTCGTTTTTGAGTTATAAGTCTACATGTACACACCAAACTTCCTATATATATATATATATATATATATGGGCAATTCTATGTCAAATCACCAGAAAAAAAAATAAAATTGTCACCAAACCATTCAATTTTTCTGAAATTAGGTACAGGTATAGACTAGTTAAAGTTAGACAACCCCCAAATTTGAGCTTCCAATTCGAATTATGTCGATTTTAAACTCGAAAAATTTGAGGAGGGGCGACATTTTGTAATCTATTTTTGTCTATGAAATGTGTTCTAGAGCTCTCCTACTCCTAAAAATTGGTTTATAGAAGCTTTTAGGCCTGAAGAAACCCTTTTTACTTTTATAATGATTTCTGATTTTTTTCAATGCAAGATCAATAAGTGAAAAATCACAATGTGGCACTACATACAATTTTCTTTTTACTTTCAATTATTATTCTACATATATTGAACATTATTTGTACCAAAAATGGAGTTTGGTTTTTGCTCACAAGCGAAGTTACAACATCAATTAAGATTTGGCACTTTTACGTTCTGAGTGTTTCCGTTCAGCCATTGAATAAGCACTATATAGAGCAAAATAACTGTCAGAGTTCGATAGAAATTATCAGGATTATGTTGGTGGTTGGATATATTTAAAATAATATACAAACAATATATTTCCTATGGATTAATCATATTGCCTGCAAAATTCTGACAATATAGAAACGTCAATATCAGCACCACATTTCATTTTAGAATTGAAAATTGGAAGGTAACAAAAATGATAACAATATCCTAGGTACCATCAATTTTCCCTGTGAATTTTACACCCCCCCCCTATATTTAACACAATGAAACTTGCATAGAAATTAATATTATCTTTAAAAAATTGTCCATTTGAAAGAAGAAATATTTGTGAGCAAAAACCAAACTCCAATTTTTGTACAAATAATGTTCAATATATGTAGAATAATAATTGAAAGGAAAAAGAAAATTATATGTAGTGCCACATTGTGATTTTTTCATTTATTGATCTTGCATTTAAAAAATCAGAAATCATTAATGACGTAGAAATGGTTAATTTTATGCCTATTTTGATAACATTTTTGGATTCCAAATATTACATATACACACACACCACACACACAACATATATATATATATATATATAATATATATATATATAATATAATTATATATACATATATATATTATAAATACATACACTATACACAAAATATATATATATATACATAATATTATACATATATATATATAATAAATATATATATATAATATATATATACATATATGTACAAACATATACATATATGTATATACATGCATATATATATATATACATATATGTATATACACTATATGTTATATATGTATATATACACACATATATTTATATACATGTGTGATATACATACATATATAACATATGTGTATACAATATATATACATATATGCAGTATTTGCTCCATGTTTCCTCTGTGTATGGAGTGAAATGCTTTTGGAGAAGTCTACAAATAGTAGGTTGCCTCGAGATTCTTTGCTCGGACCCCTTCTATGATTCGGCGAATGGTCAGGATCTGTGTGGTTGTAGATCGATTTCTGCGGAATCCGTTTTGGTTTTTTCTAAGGATTTTCTCTATTTCGGGTCGGATGCGATTAAGGAGAAAAGGCATTATATATCTTGGCAGTAAAGTAATGCCTCTGTAATTCTTGGCGATTCCTAGATCGCCTTTTTGGGGGAATGGGAGAATGCAGCCCTTCGTCCATTACGATCACCAGATAGCGACACAGACTTCTTTGAATTGTCGCCGGAGTCTACAAGGGGATACACTAGTGCCATATATATTCATAATATGTGTCCTTATGACTACCTCGTACTCGAACAATTCACTTAGATCCCCATAAAAGGAAAAAAGGCCATCACACTATAAAAAAAATGCTAGGAAATATAATAAAGGCCTCTGATTTTCCCGCAAATCCATATCAATATTTACGGATGCCGTGACCAGAGCTATTGCAGATGAGGGGGGGGGTGAGCCTTATGACCCTACTTCGCACAATAGAGACCTAGCACAGGACGAAATCCATCCTAGCCCATAAGGACACTAAAGACACTACCCTGGAGGAAAACATAGGACAAAGACCCAACCAGAAATGACAATTGTCGGACCTGTATCACTGTATATACTCTGCATAATTAAGTATATAACTTGTGTAGTTCTCAGGTCTTAATCACCAAATAAAACACAGCAAAGTTGACATCTTCAACTTTTATACGTTGCACAAAAACAATTAACAAAATACCACTCCAAAACAATCGGATAGTAACAAAATATATACGCATAAACCTCCTAAAAAGAGACTCTACCGATGTACTTACCATCTCCTCACTAGAAAAACGGGAGCTGACCGCTTTAGATGATTTCCCACCCCAATAAACGCTAAAACTCAGGGGGCCGAGCGATAACGGCATGGGCCGCTATAAATACAATCATCGGTCATATGGAACATCATCTCACAGCAAGTTAAAGAGACAGGCCGTTAATCGTGTCAGTACCTGCTGTCATCTCGGCCCTGCCCCAATTCCACAGCTGGACCCTAACGCAAGCACTAGAGAATAAACTAGATTGTGGGGAGCTACAAGAATTGTCCTGCGTGTGATCTGAAACAAGACGTGGGAAGACAACAACTATAAGTGGAAGCCCATCTAGTCCAATAGCATATCACCCAAACATAATCAACCGGAGTAAGACAGACAAGAGCCACGCGGGAGACACCCCTGCTCCCCGAGTGAAAGAAAAGCAAGGCACGAAACTCAATAAGCGACGTCTTCCTTGTGAGAAGCCAGCACATGGGCACGCCAATGTGGCCGCACCAGCAAAGATGCACATTGAGTCAGCCACTGTGCAACCCCTAACACGAAGATAGCTGTCATAGAGTGTGATGCTCCTCAAAAACATATGGAGTTGTGAGTCTGATTAGGAACGATGTTTGAGAGAGATTTTGTCATGGATATCCGTGCTTAACTCAGGCTTGCTTATATATTAGTTTTAAAGTATATATATATATTCAAACTAATAAGTAGTTAGTTAGTGATTTATATATATATAGGGTAATATATAGTATATATATAGTATTATAGTATATATATATATATATGAATTATTTATATATTATAATAATAGTATAGTGATAAAAAATATAAATATAAAATAATAATTAATTTATGGTGAGTATAGTTTACTAGTATATTATTATTATTTACGGTATATATATAGTATTACTATATAATTACCTTCATTGAGTTTTTAAATAAATATAAAAAAGCGTGGATTCCAGCACTTGTGAATTAATGGTTTAAAGTCGAGTGGGAGAAATGGACTCGTCGCCACCAAGTTCCAATATAAACCTGGACGCTGGTATATTGCATTTCACTTAACGCATAATCCATCCTCTCTATGAGAGAATAGGTATAAGAATACCTACAGCCATCTCCACCTCAAAACTATTGGCTATGAAATGAGTTCTAGGGCAACTGGGCTCTGGTTAACCTTTGTGGTTAGGCTACTTGCGTCTATAGAGAAGGAACCAATATCATCTTGGGATATTCGAATACGCTGTGGAACTCCGCTTTAATGAAATTTGAGCCTTAAGTGTCACATATCCGTGCTCCGCGATTGGATGGTGGCCTTTGAGTAAAGTTTATAATATATATATATGTCCTTATTTCTCTCTTTTTACGGATCATGTGCGTGAGTGAAGTCATAACTAATTTGAGAGAAATTCTAATATTAGTTATTAGATACCAATGAATTTTAGTGCGACGGCACATCACTCTGAATTATAACAAATGTTACTAAGGCTATCCAAAGGAACAATTTCGAAGTAAAGAGAAATTGTCAAAATCCCCTCCGATTGAATACATTTCAAGTTCTTCATTAGGCTTCTCATACAGCAAGGTATGAATCCTACCCCTCCCTCCCAAATAGCCTAATGGTCGATTAATAGTAGGTGGTGCAAGAGCTTGGGGACTCTGTTAACCTTTCTGGGTTGAGTGACTACTGGTCTAAAGAGAAGGACCCATAAAATCACTGAATTCAAACCTGGTAATGATCTACTCCTCGCTTAAGAAATGACCTTCTTGTCACATTTCCTGTCTCGCGCGGAGGGTGTAATTTGGTTAATAAATTTCTGGTATTAACTTCAGTTATCATATATGTTTCTATGTTTCTCTTTATGTTAAGGAATAAATGTGTCTGAATTGAAAGTCATAACTAATTTGAAGAATTAAATTAGTTAATTATATTGAATGATATCTTAGTTTTGCACAATAATTTCGAAATAAGTAAGGCTAAACCAACAAAATCGAAAGAAAATAGTCACACATCCCCGCCTGAAATGTACATTTCAAACCTATTAGGTCTCATCACAGGAATTATAGCACATTGGGAGACTGCCTCTCGGTGTTTAGTGTACTCGAATAAACAAAATCGACTGCTCACAGCTGACGGATGACTGTGGGATATATATAAAACCATATACACCTAAAGCTGGCCATCTCCAGAGAATTATTTCACTCCCTGTGGTATCTTGAAGTTTTTGTTATATTCCCACTATATTGGCTCGCACTAAGTCGCACGAGCACATGTGATAGAAAAGTAAGTGTTATAGAATATATCCTTGCCCCACTTATTTTTTATGTATGATAAACATACATACATATAATTATAACATCAGTCGTATATACACACATATAATATACTTACTTAAATCTGTAGTATTATCACTTCGAAAATTATATTGAATATATAACTGTGTATATCATAAAAAAAGTTAAAAGAGTTCGTTACGCAGATAGAAGACCTAAAAGATAACACGAGTTAAACCTACAAGCCATCTCAGCTGAGCGTGCTCCCTCATCCCCTTTTCACCTAGTCCGCTAGACCAACGGAGATTCGTTTTTTTGCCCGTCTTGAGGTGGGGCACCCAACCTACATCAGTTTACTTATATTTACCCCTGCCACTGCCGAACTCCCTGCTACCTAGTTCCATACAGCTGATATGTTGTCGAGGCTGCCTCGGTATCGATATCTAGGAACCTTTGTGCGTGTTAACTAGCCTGAAACGCTCTACCGACTGTGAGCTTATAATGTGATATTGACATTTTATATACTTGTCTAATATAATATACAATACAAAATAATTATTGCTAATAAAAGGTAAAAAATGAGTTACAGGTAAAAAAGAATAGAGATGGATAAAAAATAGAATTTTTATCGATATCAATAACAATTAATTAAATCGATATCTCACTTATTATATCACATGTGTTTCTCGGTCTCTTTTTATTCACAATAATGTTCCATACGAAGGATTTACGAACCTGGTATTAACATCTACCATATTAGAGTAATAATTTCAAGAATGGAGAGTGAAAATGAATGAAATGCTGGAGACTATATATACGTTAGAAAAATGCATTAAAATGTTCCGAAAACAACAGATTATATAGCCGATACCTTCATATGCGAGATGCTAAAGTAAGACAAACCTTGTTTTATATTAATTTTGTGAGTTGGAAGACAAGAATTAGAATCCTCAAAAGTTCGAAAAAAGGGAAATATTTAAAACTGTCCCTATGAATCGCTCAGAGAGGTCCGTTAGCATACTAGGTTATATAATTTTCAAAATGTATCTGGTTAAGAGAGGGATACAAATATCTGTTTATTTGTCTAACAGACTTAGAAAACACCTTTTTCATTTTTTATATCCTTCCAATTCATTATCCTAAACACATATTTCCCTTATCTTTTGATATGCCCATTCTTCGCCTCATGATTTGAGGGGTTAACTTTATTCCTCTTTTTCACCCCATTTCTTTCTTCTTTCCTTTTTTCTTACTCCCCCATATAACAATTAACATGCTCAAAATCTACATTCTCACTTCAAGAAAATATCAACAAGATTTATGATTACTAATATTATCATTTCCACAATCTTTTGCATACAGAATTATTACCCCATCACCAATATTA
>CM042144.1:129801051-129841081 GCA_023376005.1 Doryteuthis pealeii | reverse complement strand
AAAGAGAGAGATGGCGGCACTTTTACAGTACCAGTCTTTTTTTAGTTTCTTTTTAGTTCCCCCCCCCCCCAAAAAAAAAGAAAACAGAGTCTGTTATCAACGCAATTGTCCTCAAGGGAATTGAATCTTTTCCTGTTTGTCTTCTGTGTTTCAATCAACACACGCTATACATTGAAAAGGCTATGACTTAAACTCGGTCAGTAATGTTTCTTTTTTTCCCTTTCTTTTTTATTGAAATGTTGTTTTGTTTTTTGTTTTTTTTGTTCTTGTTGTATTTTTGTTTTTTTTTTTAGGAAAGGGGGATATTCTGCTTTTTGGTCTAATAATAAAGAAAGTAGATAGCACTTGTGTTCTGCCTTCATTGTACGAGGCGGGGACTTACAACGACTTTTTGATGGTAATCGTTTTTTTGTAACGGGTAGGTGAAATTGCAGAGTTTAAACTACCGTAAAATATATTTTTCTTTTAATTTTTTTTATTCGTAACACTTTGATATTACTGTCTTTTAACTAAAACAAAAATCAAGACGCTTGAAAATACCATTTCGAGTTAGCTGATCAACGTAAACGAGCGGGATTATTCAGAAAGATTGGGGAGTCTGCCTATAAATAAACTCCCTAAACTTTTGTTTATTTCACAAATTATTCTAATTAATCTAATTTTTATTTATTATTTTATTTTAATTTATTATTTAATTCATTATTAATTAATTAATTAATTATTTAATCTAATGATTTTATTTATTAATTCCATTTAATTAATTTTCTGACTTAGAAAGCCAAAAATTCTGTTATTGGTACACTTCGATCAAAATGACGCCCTAAATTGTCCCAGTTAAGTTAGTAATAGTTTGTTTTGTTTATTCTTATTCTATCTTCACTTTAATTTCCATGTTTTGGTATTATTTTTATTTTCGCGATTTTTTTGCCCTGCTTTTAATGCTTTGAAATTTTGAAGTTTTCTCTCTTCACTGATTATTCATCAAGTTTTTAATGCAGGTGTGGGCAACAATTTTTTTTAAACGCCAAAAACATTTTTAATAGATTTAAAGAGACCAATATTTTCTAAATTATTCTAGAAAACATAATTTTATAATATTCTTCATTCTTTTGATAACTATAAATTTGAACTGTTACTGAATCATTTAGCAAAGCCTAATTTAATTAATTAATAATTAATAATAATAATAATAATAATATAATAATAATAATATAATGTGCTATGCTAGTATAAAACGGAGGAAAGATAATTAATGGACGTAATACACTAGCAAAATCAGGACACTTAAATCCATTGAAGAAAAAAGAAACTTACAAATACTTATGAATTTTAGAAGTAGACAATATCAAACAACCAGAGATGAAAGGAAAAGTTAAAAATAAGATACCTCAGAAGGAACAAGAAAACTCCTAGAAACCAAGCTCAACAGCAGAAATCTTATCAAAGGAATACAATCTGGGCCGTCCCCATTATAAGATACTGTGGTCATTTCTTAAAATTGACAAGAGAGGAAGTCAGATTGAACAAAGGATTTAGAAAATTGATGACAATGCACAAGGCTTTACACCTAGACACGATAAAGGTAGGCTATATGTATTAGAAAAGGCGGAAGAGGTCTTGCCAACGAGAGAGGAACTGCTTAGAGGCCACAATCCAGGGACTCGAAGAATACACAAAAAGAGCAAAGAAAGATTCTTATGGCACCAGTCACAACAGCAGATGTAATCATATGGACAAACAGAAAAAAATGATAACTAGAAAACAAAGATGGAGAGAAAACAATTATATGGGCACTTCAATGACAAATCGGAGAGTTGCACATAAAAAGGAAGGTTTAAGAAGAGGAAACCTCAAGAGAGAACTGAAATCACTTATAATTGCTGCCAAAATAATGCCTTAAGAACAAATTATATTTCAAGTAAAAATTGATAAGACGCAACTAAACAGTAAATGTAGACTGTGTGGGACAGAGATGAGACTGTAAACCATTTATTAAGCGAATGTAGCAAACTAGCACAAGCAAAATGAAAGCTAGGCACGATTGGTTTGGGAAGGTGATTCCACTGGGAATTTATTCAAAACTTAAATCTGTTTCTTGAGAATGAAACGTGTAAAATTCTGTGGGATAAAGACGGATCACCCTATCCAGCCAGAGCCCAGACCCTAGTATGATTGGATAAAAAGAGTGGATTTTTTGAGGTTCCAGTAGATCACAGGGTGAAGGTGAAGAAAATGAAGATGAATAAATACCTGGACTTTACCAGAGAATTGAAAAAGCTTGTGGAATATGAGGGTCAACTGATACCAATTGTAGTTGGTTGCACTTGAACAGTTCCAAAAAGCTGGAAAAAAGCTTGGAGGATCTGGAAATCAGAGGAAGAATTGAGACCATCCAGACTACTGCATTGCTGAAATCAGCTAGAATACTCAGAAGAGTCCTGGTGACCTGAGGAGACTTGTCACTCAGGTCTCTCCAGTGAAAGACATAAAGACCATCAGCTAACGCTGGTGTGAGAAACTCACAAGGAGTGAAAATAATATAATAATAATAATAATAATAATTATTATTATTATTATTATTATTATTATTATTATTATTATTATTATATATTCCCAGATATTTATAATTTTCTTTTTCTCCAAGTGTCCCCAATATTATTATTATTATTATTATTATTATTATTATTATTATTATCGAGTTTTTTCAAACCCGCCGTAGCCGGTGGTTCATCAGAGGCTGAGTGACAGTTAGTCTCCTCAGGTTTCCAGGACTGTTCTGAGTATTCCAGCCGTTCTCAACAATGCTGTCGTCTAGATGGTTTCGATTCTTCCTTTGATTTCCAGTTCATCCAGACTCTTTTTTCCAGACCCCGGAACCGTTCCAAGGGAACCAATTACAATTGGCGGCCTTCACCTTTATATTCCACAGTTTTCTCAGTTCTCTGGCAAGGTCCAAGTATTTGATTATCTTTTCGCTTTATTTCACTTTCACTCGGTTGTTGGCTCGGACGACATAATCCACGAGATGATTGGTTCTCTTTTTGTTAATTCAATACAAAGTCTGGTCTGCTGGTTGAGATGGTCCCGTCAGTACCTCAGAGAATTTTGTGCGTCCCATTCTCCAGAATATTCCGGTTTGTGCATATACCATTTAGTTGCATGGTGAAAATTGAATTTATTGCACAATTCCCAGTGGATCACCTTTCCCACCCAGTCGTGCCGAGTCTATACTCTCTTTATGCTAGTTTATTGCATTCGCTTATGTGATTGACCGTTTCGTCTTTTTCACTACACACTTTCTAATCTGACGTGTTTTTTATCTACTTTTGCTTTTACATAATTTGTTCTTATGGCATTATCTTGTGCTGTGATTATAAGAGATTCAGTTTCTCTCTTGAGGTTTCCTCTTCTTAGCCATGTCCATGTCTTCTCATGTGCGATCTTTCCAGTTTGTCGCTTGAAGTGTATTCATCGAGTGCTCGAATTGTCGCATCTACACAACCTTCATGCTGGCGAAACCTCTTCCTACTTCTTTTATTTATACCTATAGTCTGTCTGTGTCGTCTCTCTGGTGTAATGCATTGTCATGAGTTTCTTGTCTCTTTTTCTCTGATTTTTTTTTTTAGATGAGGCTTGATCATTAGTATTATTTGTATTATTCGGACTATTGTCCTCATCTTCTTTGTTATCTGTACAACGTTTCGGCCGATGTGCCCTCCGGCCTTATTCAGGTATTTCTTGTCGGAATCGGAACCTTCTCGGACTCGGTAACAATCTTGTCGTAATCGGGAGCCATCAAGGAACTTTTAACCTAACCCTTTATTCAGTCCACGGGGGTATCCTGTTCTCATTCCGCTAACCATATCTGGAGTACAGGTGTTAAGCTGTGTTATTATTATTCTATGTTACTGCTGCCCCTGACCAGGATTGAACCTGCAGTCTAGAGATAACTGTTACTTAGAACTGTCTTAACCTAACTCCTTTATCCATTAGGCTATGGGTCCATCAGTCGGAGCTCCTCTCTTGTCCATTTTAGAATGGTCCAGTATATCTTACAAGAGAGATAGCCCAGGTGTTTATGCCTTGATGAGATTTCTGATGCAGAGTTTAGTTTCTAAAATTTTTGGTGTCCTTCGGAGATATTCTCTTTTCTTACTCTTTCTTTCATCTTTTCTTCTTTGATTGTGTCCGCTTACAGTTCTCCAAAGTATTTTATAATTTTCCTTTTCTCCAAGTGTCCTTATTTTTCCCTTATTCTGTAGTTCTATTCCTTCCGTTGTTTCTTTTTCCCCTTTTTGTTATAACGATCATGGCACACTAGTCGATGCCGAATTCCATTCCTAAATCCTGGCTGTATATTATTATTATTATTATTATTATTATTATTATTATTATTATTTATTATTTTCACTCCTTTTGAGTTTTTCACATCAGCTTTTGCTGATGGTATTTCCCTGGAGGCTGAGTGACAACAAGTTTTCTCAACTCTCCAGGACTGTTCTGAGTATTCTAGCCGATTGCAGCAGTGCAGTAGTCTGGATTGTCTCAATTCTTCCTCTGATTTCCAGATCCTCCAGTCTTTTTCCAAGTTTATTGGGTCGTTCCAAGTGCACCAACTACAATTGGTATCACTTTCACTTTATATTCCACAGCTTTTTCAATTTTCTGGCAAGGTCCCATTATTTATCCATTTTTTTCATTTTCCTTCAGCTTCATCGCAAAGTCCACCAGTTAAGACGTTCTCTTTTTTATGTTTTTTTTTTTTTTTTGTTAATAAACACTAGGTCTGGTCTCCTGACTGGGATAGGGTGATCCGTCTTTATCTCAGTCCCAGAGAATGTTGTGCGTTTCATTCTCAAAAACAGATTCTGGTTTATGCATATACCATTTTGTTGTATGGTCAAAATGTAATTTTTGCATAATTCCCAATGGATCATCTTCCCAACCCAGTCGTGCCTAGCTTTGTATTCCCGTTGTGCTAGTTTGCTACATTCACTTAATAAATGGTTTACAGTCTCATCTCTGTCCCGCACAATCTACATTTACTGTTTTGTTGTTGCGTCTTATTAATTTTCGCTTTGATATAATTTGTTCTTAAGGCATTATTTTGTGCAGCAATTATTAGTGATTCAGTTTCTCTCTTGAGGTTTTCTCTTCTTAACCGTGTCCAAGTCTTTTTATGTGCAACTTCTCCGATTTGTCGTTTGAAGTGCCCATATAATTGTTTTTCTTCCCATCTTTGTTTTCTATTTTTTGTTTTTTCTGTTTGTCTATATATTACATCTGCTGTTGTTGGCTGCCATAAATAATCTTTCTTTGCTCTTTTTTTTGTGTATTTCTTCGAGTCCTTGGATTGTGGCCTCTACGCAGTCCTCTCTGTTGGCAAGACCTCTTCCACCTCTTTTCTTGATACATATAGCCTATCTTTATCATCTCTAGGGTGTAGAGCCTTGTGCATCGTTATTAGTTTCTATCTGTCTGAGTTCTTCTTTGTTCATTTTAAGAATGGCCCAGAGTATTTTATAACGGGACGGCACAGGTATTTATTCCTTTGATAAGATTTCTGCTGTTGAGCTTGGTTTCTAGGAGTTTTCTTGTTCTTCTGAGGTATTCTTATTTTTAACTTTTTCTTTCATCTCTTTTTGATATTGTCTGCTTCTAAAATTCCTAAGTATTTGTAAGTTTCTTTTTCTTCAAGTGTTTTTATAGTGTCCTGATTTGGTAGTTGTATTCCGTCCATTAATTTTCTTTCCCCCTTTTTTATTACTAGCATAGCACATTTTTCAATTCCAAATTCCATCCCTATATCTTGGCTATATATTCTGATGGTTTTGTACCATGGTTTTCATTTTTTGCAGGATTATTATTATTATTATTATTATTCCTTTTTGAGTTTTCACATCAGTGTTAGCTGATGGTCTTTCACTGGAGTCTGAGTGACAGCAAGTCTCCTCAGGTCTCCAGGACTCTTCTGAGTATTCTGGCAGATTGCAGCAGTGCAGTGTTCTGAATGGTTTCAATCCTTCCTCTCATATCCAAACTTTCCAAACCCTTTTCTAATCCTTTTGGGACTGTTCCAAGTGCACCAACTACAATTGGTATTACTTTCACTTTCATATTCCATAATTTTTTCTGTTCTCTGGCAAGGTCCAGATATTTGTCAATTTTTTCATTTTCCTTTAACTTCACCCTGTGATCCGCTGGCACTGCAAAATCCACCAGTTGACAAGTTCTTTCTTTTTTGTTAATCAACACTAGGTCTGGTCTTCTTGCTGGGATAAGGTGATCCGTTTTAATTTCAAAGTCCCAGAGAATTTTTTGTGCGTTTCGTTCTCAAGAACAGATTCTGGTTTATGCATATACCATTTTGTTGTGTGGTCAAAATTTAATTTCTTGCATAATTCCCAGTGGATCACCTTCCCAACCCAGTCGTGTCTAGTTTTGTATTCTCGTTGTGCTAGTTTGCTACATTCGCAGAGTATATGGTTAACAGTCTCATCTCTATTACCGCAAAGTCTACATTTACTATTTTGTTTGGGTCTTATCAATTTTCGCTTTGATGTAGTTTGTCCTTATGGCATTATTTTGTGCAGCAATTATAAGTGATTCTGTTTCTCTTTTGAGGTTTCCCTTTCTTAACCATGTCCAAGTCTTTCCATGTGCAACCTCATCTATTTGTCGTTTGAAGCGTCCATATAATTGTTTTTCTTCCCATTTTTGTTTTCTAGTCTTTGTCGTTTTTTCTGTTTGTCCATCTGCCGTTTCTACTATTGTTGGCCGCCATAAGTAATTTGTCTTTGCTCTTCCTTGTGTAATCTTCAAGTTGCTGGATTGTGGTTTCTACGCATTCCTCTATGTTGGCAAGACCTCTTCCCCCTTCCTTTCTTGACACATACAATCTATCTCTATCATCTCTAGGGTGGAGAGCCTTATTATTATTATTATTATTATTATTATTATTATTATTATTATCCTGTATCAAGCATACACCTAATTACGCTCAGATCAACACTTAAGAAAATAGCAAACTGAAGAACACCAAGCCATGATGACATACACGGATTCTGGTTCAGAAAATTCATCTCAACCCATCAGAGAATGGCCCAACAACTCAATGGATGCTTACAGGAAACGGATGTACCCGAATGAAATGACAAAAGGAATAACTACTTTAATCTAGGAAGACACACAAAAAGGAAATATCCCCAGCAATTATAGACCCATAACTTGTCTGCCCATAATGTGGAAAATACTGACAGCGGTAATAAAAGAAAAAATATACTTTTCACTTAATTAGCCTAAGATTTTCCCAGAAGAACAGAAAGGATGCCACAAGTGAAAAAGAAAAACACATGACTTTATTATTATTATTACTACAAACTTAAAAAGTTGTTTCTGTTTAATAAATTTAATAATTACATAATAAATAATATTCCTTTAAAATATTTTAAAGTAAAAAATACATTTTTCGCCTCATATAAAATATAAATTAAAAACGAATATTAATACAGTTATTATTCTAATGTAAGTAATGTTATTTTTATTATTCAGATTCCACATCATCAAATTTTTAAAATGTTTTTTCCTTCCTATACTCAAATTTGAAATGGCTAGAGCTCCTCCAATAAAGAAAAGAAAAAGAAAATTGAACGAAAAAGGGCGACTGTTTCAAGAAAAGTGGGAATTGCAGTTTTTTGCACAACGGTAAGATACATTGTTTAATTTGTAATAACTGCATCGCCACACCAAAAGAATACAACCTGAAAATACATTATGAAACGAATCATTGATCTTACGATAAATATGAAGGTGCAATGTTTCAAGATTCAACGAGTTGAAGGTTAACTTGACTCAGTAACAGGCCTGTTTTTATAAAAAATCACGAAGGAAATGTTGCTCCTGTTACTGAAAGCAATGAACTCAGCCGAATGATCGCCATGAGTTACAATGAAGGATAATTCGTATGCATTGTAAAAACGGCTAAAATTGTATGTTCTGAGAAAGTATATTTATTTATAAAGATATTTCATTGGTCAGGAAGTTGCTGAACGTATTGATGAAATGTTATGTGATTTGAAACAACAGTTGAAAGATGTATCACGAAACTTTTGAACATTTTTCTATTTCTATTGGTAAGACTGTTGACATTTCTGGAATAGCACAACTTGCAGTCTTCATCAGGACTTGTGACAATGAATTTTATATTTATGAAAAACTGATTGAACTTATCCCCATGAATGACACTACAACATCTTTGAGAAAATCCAACAGATTTTGCATGTTTGTGGTTTTGATTTGAGTAAACTTACATGCTTATATATTTACAGTACGGCGAATATGGTTGGCGAATATGGTTGGCAGACAAAACACTGGGGAACAATTCTGGACATAATTTGTGTTGAGTTTGATTTTTCATTTGATTTAGACTAATATTGACATGCTGATTTCAAAACTACAGTCAGTTTTCACGTCAAGTTTTTCGCTACTGCTTACTCTACATATAAGTACAATTGTATTGTTTGTCTGTAAGTAATAGGACTGGACACTGATTATGTTGATTACTTTATTGAAACGAAATCAGAATTTTTCAGATCTGTGACGAGGTTGATTGCTAGTCAAAGAACAAACATCAGTGCATTTGTGAAGCTAGTTCTTGTATCTAATGTGTTTGTTTTTATTCTGTTAAGGTTTCTCAGGCAATAAAATATCCTCCTTATTACTTTGTCATGAATTTATTCTCTACGGGGAAACGATATTCACTATTGTTCTTCTGAATATGCTGTAGTACACCCCAATGATATAAACGTGAGATAACGACAGAAAGCCTAAAAAGACACTAAGAAAACGGAAAAGAGCCACATCGCTACTGGAGACACCATGCTGCAAAATCAAATGCCAACCGAAGTCACGTCATCATATAAATTCAACGCTTCAATGCAACACATTAGGTTTACAGTAAAAAGAGGAGACGAGATACACAAAAATTGAAAGATCAACTTCCAACGGAGAAATTACCGCAAAACACCACAAAGAAGTAGAATCAGACAACTGGACTAATATCAGAGAATTTGTGAATGAAAAAAAAAATCGCAGAAAAAAGGAAACGTTGATGAGACCACAACGGAACCGAAGATTGGTCCAACGTTTTGTTGACTACCAGGTGACTCTACGAGTAATTAAAGATTGTGCATGCTTATATAACATGGCCGTCATTTGCAATAGCGAGTGAAACAGAATCTCAGAATGAAAGTGGTCTATTGCATTCTAAATTTGTAGGCCATTGAAGACGAGCCTTAAGTAACAGTGTAAGACAGTAGAACATCTAACATTATTATTACACATAGACGTTTTGAGTTTATCGAAAATACATTGCAGACGTTTTTATGACTTTATATATATCCAGTAGTTCCGCATTAGTTGACTGATTTAATTAATTATTAAGGAATTTTCACCAACCATGATTCAGTGCTGACCATATCACAGCCATCTACTACGCTGCTCAAAACTATAGCACCCTTCACCCACTTTCTGATTCTTTCCTATACCATTCAGCAGTCTCAGCAACGCCTTCATTTCAACAAGAAACAAGGGACCTTCACCTTGCTAATTAACCGGAAGACTTACAAATATTCATTTTTATGAATATTATAACATATACCGGTCAGTAGCAAAGTCAACAAATACTAACAGTGTTAGCAACTCACCTGAGGAGAAATTCGAACAGCAACAGGATATTTAACTCGGCGTGTCAACACAAAACGCCAAAAGTACTATGTTGACAAACAACAATAGCAGATAATGGGGACCGTTTTGAGGCACAAGGAAGAATTGAGGCAGTTGGGAGTTATGCTCCCCAATCCCGGTACCCGATGGCACACCTCACCGTGCAGCGTTCACTATTTCGTAGCTCGAACAAACCAGCACAGGTTACCACCCGGCACCAAAGCAAGTCCACATGCATGCGAGCTACACGCTGTGGCACGGTTTCCCGTTCGTTCCCGATCTGGTCTCTGACTGGCCACGACCTCGCCTTCGACTCGATTCTTCTCCTCACCTGCCGACGACTCGGTTTCCTGCTAACCTCGACCCGGCCTTCTTGCTGACTACGTTCCGGCGGTATCCCTGAACTAATGGCAAACCACACGCTCCAGCCTGCCGACTATCCAGTCTCCTGCTGATCACAATCCAGCCCTTCTCTCAACAAACTCTCTTTTCAGGACTCTATAACAACTAAATTTCCATGTCAGGACATCACACCCTCAAAGTCAATTTCTTACCACCTTCAAAATCCTATTTCGGTCCGGAGATCTTCAACCCCGATAAGACGTCTGTCCGACTTGTCCAGCCTCTTCACACTGGTTGACCCCGGCATATTTCCAACCCTCAGGAAGACCTGTCCAACGACAACGACCAACGTCATCTTCCCGGCCTGCGAAGCTGCCCCGGCATATTTCCATCCTTCCAGAAGACCTGTCTGTCGACAACGATCAACGTCTCCTTCCCGGTCAGCGATGCTGATAACCAAACCAATGAAGAAATCAACAACTACACCCTGTAATGCAGTAAATAAACACTTCCGTATTTGTTAACCGAAAACTTTGTGTCTTTCCTCCTTTGCCTAGCTTGTGTCAATCAATTCTTTTCTTTTCAAAACGTTTGCGGTGTCGACATCCTTATCGGCTCCGCGACAACCTCCCAGCGTAGATGAGTACTTTCGCTATTACTGAATAAGCGCGAATTTAATGATATTGTTAATGAAAAAAAAAACAACAAATGTTGCATTTTATTGTGTTAATAGTTTCACTTGTTTGGTAGGTTATTTCGAATATAACATAAAATTTGTCTATTTCGAACATTTGGAAACCAAGGAAATTGCAAATTATTTTGACTGGTGATTCGTACAAATAAGGACGATTAAGATTTGTGACGCAATAGATCAAAAAATGAGAAAGATATTAATTGTCTGAATTCTTTTAGAAAAGTAGAAGGAAAAGAAAAGAAAAACTTATAGTATCTCTAAAAAATACGTCACATATTTTAAACGTCTTCACTTGTACCAATCATGTCACAGTTTTCAAATAAGAACGCTGGTAAAAAAAGGTTATGAACACTGTATACACTTTCTCATTTCCAGTTATTCAAAAAAATATCCATCATTATTCAGACATTTTTCCATCCTAATACCCTGATGAATGTTTAATAAAAATCAAAACGTTTTAACGTTGACTTCGCCATAAAGAATAAATTCATCATATTTGGAATATTTCTACATACTATCGGATTTATTTCCATATTTTACCCCCTTCACACACACACACATACACATACACACATATATATTATATAAACAAAACAAAAAAATCATCTGGGAAAATATTTGTAACGAACAGAAAATTATCCCAAAATATTTTAAAAGATATTGAAATATTCCATTAATGGTTTCTTATAATTAAGAAAAAAATCGGTTATATAAAAACAAAAACAACTTCTGTAAAAAAAATAGATAAAACTAGGAAAATAAAAGTTTGGACGAATGTTAAAAGTGACAATCAGATTCAAATGTTATTATTTGATGATTTCTTTTGAGACAAAACATAACTGTAATGTTCCTTTAAAAAATTACAAAATACAAAACTGTCCAATTACAAACCGTATAACAAAACGATTAACCGTCTTTTAAAAAGAGAAGAGAAAAAACACACACAAAAGTTTGGCTTTGTGTTTGATCGATTTTAAGAAGTGAGAAAAACAATGCAATTCTTGGCCCTAGTTGGAGACAATCAATTATTTGATCGAGTTTAAATATTGAAATAGAATGATATAGAAGAGTTTCTATTCTGTTAGCACAGGAAAAATGAACTTTCATCGTAGAGTCCATAGCGATTTCTTCATTAAGTATTTAAGTACGAGAAAGATTTTAGGACACTTTTTCTGACAAGATTTAAGATTAAGTGTGAAAAATATCATCGATTATGATTCACAATGTTTCATCTTAATGTAATAAATTAGATATTGCTGCTAATACTACTAGTGTATGTAAGTAACATATCAAACATAATAGCCCCCTGTCGGCTGGGGCGTAGAATGCACCGACTGCACCTCTGCAGAGGGATAAGACCCCCAAATGGGGCCACCTGTTGGCGTGGGTGGCGACCCGTGATGCTTAAGGATAGGGCCCAGGTGGATGAGCAGTTCATGACATGCAATACTCCACTTTGGCTAGACGGGCGGTCGGAGAGGCCTCCTCTGATCAATCGGCTGGTCACGTCAAGCCCTAGCACCTATATGATTGCCCCAACCCTATTGCCCTTATGGCAAGTCCCAACCCCTTTTTATCATATGGGTGCTAGAAGGCGGTGGCTGCGGGTCTACATGTCCTGGGAATGACGTTAAACTCTATCTGATGGTGAGTTTCCAGTTTTGGAGGTTTGGGGAATGTGGAGCACCCCTTCATCACCATTGCTCCCTGGTCCACTCTGACCCGGAGTGGTAGTACCTGTTAGGGTCCCATCTATGGGTTAAATAGAAAAATGTATTTATAAAAAAATTGTATTATCCATTAAGAATTGATTTATTTCAAAACTTTATCGGCATTAAATGACCCACTGAGGTTGATATGCCGTAAAACAAAACAAACCAAACCAAACCAAACATGATAGCGCCAGACAAAATAAATAATTACATTTTACGGCAATATTTGATCGTCTGTATCGTTGGCTTTCCCGGCCGATCTCCGAGTGAAAGTGAAAGAAAGCAAACATAGACAAATACTTGGACCTTGCCAGAGAACTGAGAAAACTGTGGAACATGAAGGTGAAGGCCGTACCAATTGTAATTGATGCCCTTGAAACGGTCCCAAAAATTCTGGAAAAGAATTTGGGTGAATTGGAAATCAGAGGAGGAAACTATCCAAATTACACCATCCAAACTACAGCATTGTTAAGATCGACTAGAATACTTAGAAGAGTCCTGGAAACCTGAGGAGACTTATTGTTACTCAGCCTCCAGTGAACCACCGGCTACGCAGGTGTGAAAAACTCAATAATAATAATAATAATAATAATAATATAGTGATGATGATGATGATGATGATCTACTTGAAATTCAGATCTCGAAGTGAATTTGAAAATAGGAAAAGGGTCTGTGTTATATAATGCACTCTCATCACCGGCGCTCAGCTTGGCGGAAGTATAGAAGCGTTTTAACATAATTTTTAAAAAAGACATAACCCATTTTGCGGACCTCCTTTTTTGATAAAATATCTCATTTTCAACAACACACACACACATATATATATATATATGTGTGTGTATGTGTGTATGTGTGTGTGTGTGTGTGTGTGTATGTGTATATATATATATATATATATATATATATATATATATATATATATATATATGAGGTCAGTTAACCTCGATTGAGGCAAGTGATGTGGAAGTTTGTATTTTCAGTTTTAGGTTAGATTTCTAGAGCAGACGAGTGTTTTTGAAAATGTTTTCCTTTACAAGCATCAAGGAGTTTCCCCTCTCCTTATGAAAGACGGTTTGGAAACTCATGCAGATGACCGGCATTATTTATTAACATATTGATAAACGTGAGAATTAAATCTGTAAATACGTGTTTATTCATTTATTTCATTACTGAGATGAAGTGACAACCTTTTCGAGTCATCCATAATGTTAGAATCTTATAAAAGGTGAATCAATTCAAGACGACCGCCCTTTATTGGTTTGTTATTGATAACAATAATAGAGTAGAAACGAATTCCAGTGCCACGGGTTTGTTTGATATCTTATTTTATTATCTAAGAATTCGTTGTGACTATTCCGAAAATTCTGCTTTTGGAGGATGAGGCAGCAACATTTTAAAGAATATACTTCTATCTACCAGTGCTTTCTGATCTTGCCTTTGTTTTATATATATATATATATATATATATATATATATATATATATATATATATATTCGAACTCCTCCTGAGAAAAACCTAGGATGAATTTAGACGTGCATGGTTTTGAGTTCCTTAACAAAAGTCGGGACATTCATTTTTCCATAAGTCAATGATATAGTGTTGAATCAATCTGATGTAACTGTGATATGTTAAGAACTTGAAAAGTTTCAACAGCTAAAAGAATTAATATTAACTGTAAAATATCTTGGTTTGATGTTTACCACATGGCGAGGCGAAATCCTTCAAACAGTTGATAAGTATCCAATACTTTGGAGGTTGTTTTAAACCTACGTTGTTGGAGACAAAAATGGTCAGAAATACAAACCTGGCTTCAGTGGCGTTTATACATAAAGGGGATGCGTATAGGTGTGTAGTTTCTACATATACACCTTAATCCTTTTCCAAATGTCTATACCATTATTTCCCTCAAGAGCTAACCATTTCCAGGAGAAAAAAAATTATATAAATGAAATAAAAAAAATTAAGCACTTTAAAGAGAGTGTGATCTTATTCTAAAATTGCTATTCTACGCAAATGCCCAACCTAATTTATTTTATATAATTTTCAATCCAGATTTTTCCCTTTGTAATTTTCATCTTTGCCTTTACTAAAAACATAGAACCTTTTGACATTCAGTTTTAGACTCCAACCACAGAGCCAAGAGCACTTTAAAAACCATTGCAAGCAACCTACAGTAAACTCCCATCACTACCAAGACCCAAGATCACCTGCCAGTCGGACTCATAAACATGTCGCTCGTCTCTGTTGCATATGAGTCAGTTGAATCGGCTGGTATTGCTCTGAATATCGACAACACGGTGGGAAGTCTGGTTCGACAAGTATCCCCTAGTTGTTGACGTGTATGCTGACCAAAGCAATATTTTGTGAGATGGTTGTGATTTTGGGCAGCGATAAACGGCTATACAGAAAATGAAATAATTTTATTCGAAGTAGATGACACGATAAAGATGTTTGCTTCATTCGTTAATCAAGAGCTTGAATTTGATCTAGGAGTCAGAAATTGCACGACTACACTTGGATACTTGTAAAATCCATGTTGAACGCTTTTATTTTATTTCTTATGTTTTAGTTTTAATTTGCTTTGAAAAAGTAAAAACTCAGAATTTCAATGACAACCATCATATCCCTAAAATCCTGCGAAGACAATTCTGATGGAATATCTCGAGTGTCTTGAGATGTCGTTTGTAAACAACCCAGGTCGCACAGGCTTACAAAAGGGCAGTAAGCACACAGACTCGGTGTACACCCAGCTTGTTGGAGATCTTAATGCCACGTTGGCGCCAAACCATCTTCTTAAGCAAACCAAAGAATCTCGTTGCTTTCTGCAACCTCAGGGAAATTTCTCTATCCAAAGAGTTGTCCTGTGATAATGTGCTCCCAAGATAAACAAAGTGATGGACAAACTACAAAGATAGTGGGATCTACAAAGCATTTGTTCGGAGCTATAGCACAATGCATCGGTGCAATGTGCATCTGTGCAGGCGGTGTAGGTGTCTATATATAATTCTAGCTAGTTATATTGAATAAGTAGTGAGAAAACCCACATATAAGATAAGTATGTGTGTGTGTTCAGGTGGATGATATATATATATATTATTATATACACTATCTATATATATATGTGTGTATATATGTATGTATGTATGTATATGCCTCAGACTAGTGTATTGCATCTCTAGGAATGGCCAGGGAGGCCTTGGTTCAGAGTGCACATGGATTATGTGGCCCTATCCAGGCAAGTGGATTCTAGTGATTGTCGACGCCCACAGTAAATATATAGATGCACATGTTGTGTCATCACCATCTTCTTCAGAAACAGAAAGGATGTTGAGACGCACATTTGCCACGTCAGCCTCGATCTCGTCTAGACCTTGTGTATCCAGATTTATCTACCCAAAGTCACCACAAAAATAGATGATACTAAAAGAACAACGGATAAATATCATAGTGAAAGGATGTTCCATATTGGAAATACGTTAGTGTGGTGAATTTTCAAAGGAGGCCAAAATGGCTGTCCGAAGTTTTAGAGGAGCAGCTTGGTCCACTGACTTTTAGAGTGCGATTAGAGCATGGTCGATTATAGAAAAGACATGTGGATCATATTCGCGTGAATATTCCGACAGAACCTGTTGTAAGAGGTCCAAAAGAATCCAGGCAGCCTCTGGGGAGTCGGGAACAAACAGTTACAGGGCACTCAACATCTTTTGCACAGCTTCCTGCACCCTACAGAGATAGCAGTCTATCAACAACCGGTGACAGCTTGGAAGATGAACATACCAGAACTCGCACGAGAACACGTTTTCAGAAACGCAAAGAGGAGGAAAGAAGGAACAATGCTGAGAATAAACCCAAAAGACAGCGCACCAACATGAAACCAGACACAAAAGGGAAACGACCCAGTGCCAGGCTCTTAACTGGGGAAATTGCTGCTCAGGAATCTCCAGAGGCTACAGATGATGATGATGACTATGTCTGAGAGTCGGACAACGCTTCCTACAAGTTGCCGGAGTTCCGGGGAGGGGACTATGGATGTTTCTTGGTGACATTAGGAATGTATGTGCGGTTTCAAGCTAAGTGGGGAGGGATGTGGTATACTAAGAAACGGAAGCACCGTTTCTACCATTGCTTTTGTTATGAAACGGAAGCACCATTTCAGCCATCTTGTTGAGTTGTAAATAAAAGGCGGAAGTGATCACTTCTCGTGGTTAACGTCAGCTGGACTACCCTTGTTAGTATTTCGCTAAGCGCGTTACAACAGTGTCCCAGCACATCAAGCGAAGCATTATAAAGATTTGATTTAAAGCTCAACCAAACATTATTTGGATCAAGGTTCGAAATTATTGATCCTGTCAATGAATCTTAGCTTAGTTGTAGTTTGGCGACGTTTATGCGTTTTGGTAAACGAGTGACCAGATGTTTACTTTTTGTTTTGACTTTCATCTTAAAATTCGCCCTAAAAGACGATGGACAGTCCAGCACTCAATTCCCCTCAAAACCTTGACATCAAGAAGAACCTGATGATCACGGCAACGAACAGTGACGTAGTCAATCACATGCCAATTTCGGGGTCTTGGATGCATCCAGGTAACTTTATGTTAAAACAAACATATAGCACAATATACATACATATATATAAGTATATGTATATATACATATATATATATCTGTACATATGTATATATATTCATACATATTTGCATATATGTATATATATACATATATGTAAATATAAGTACGTATATATATATATACATACATGTATATATACATGTATATATATATTCATATTTTATAAAAGAGAAGGTCCGAAAAATGGATTATATTTTTAGAAAAAATTTTTTTTATTTTTATCTTACATTTGTGACACGTGTTTTAGATCTTCTGATATCTTCGTCAGGCATTGATTAATCATATGAATATGAATTTGTACATACATGGATATATATATATGCATAGGTATCTAACTCCTCCCTTCCTGTTTGGTGGGAGTTGGGTATAGAGTGATTTCAATTTTAACATCTGTGTTTTTAGCAGGTGGATTTGAACCTGGGTGGCTGGGTAATAAACTCATAAATTCCGAGTCTCCGTAGTTTTATGGTTGTTGTGGTTAATTAGAGTTCATTTGATATGTCATGTGTGTGTGTGTTTGTAATTTATTTTTTGTTCTAAAGGATTTTTGTGCTTTTACTTTTTGAGTGTGTGTGTGTGTGTGTTTATGTATATGTGTCTGTTTACTTTTTGTGTGTGTTTTACTTGTGTTTGTGCGTGTGTGTGTGTTCCTGTGATTGTGTGAGTGTTTATGTATATGGTTGTATCTGGAGTGTATATGTATATATACATAAAAAATGAAATTTAAAATTTCACATAAAGTTGGTGTGTATCTTTTACATTACATAGTTTGTTCACACACACACACACACACACACACACACACATATATATATATATATATATATATATATGTACATTCACACAGACACACACACACACACACACATATTTTATATTACATAATTTGCATATCTTATTTTGTGGTCTACATATTTGTGTAGTAAAGTTGTTGTTATAGTTGTGTGTGTGTATGTAATGTATGTGTGTGTTTGGTTAAGTTCAGTTTAGTTGTGTGTTTGTGTGTGTTTTAGTGTGTTCCTATGTGCGTGTGTCTTTTTTAATATAGTTTGTGGGTTTTAGTTAGTAGGTCATGTTTGTCTATGTAGTAAAGTTATTGTTGTGTGTGTGTGTGGTTATGTCTGATTTAATTCGGGTTTGTATTTTCTATGAAATGTTTTTCTTTAATTAGGAGTAGAGTATAGTCATCAGTTTGGTATATCGGCATCACATTAAATTTTCCCTGATTACATTCGTGGATATGTTTCGATACGTATAGGTTTCTATTGTTAGCTAATCTAATGTTGCTTTTGTGTAGTGAGATTCTTTTGTTTAGTGATGATGTGCATCCAATGTATATTTTCTTGCAGTTTGTGCATTCTATTCTATAAATTACATTTTTTGAGGTGCAGTCAAGATTTCTATTTATTTTGAATGTTGTGTGAGGGTTTTTGAATGTATAGGTTGTTCCTTCTATGATTATGTTACATACCCCACATCTTCTGTTTCCGCATTTTGAGACACCCTGTGTAGTTTGTATCCCAAATTTGGATGAAGTTGATATTTGTTTTAAATTTTTTGACTGTCTTTTGCTCTTAATTATTTTTGTTGTGTTTAATATGTTTTTAATTTTTTCATTGTTTTCGAGTTGGTGTAGTATATTTGCGAAAATTTCCGAGTTGTTTTTTTTTTGTTATATGCTGAGACATATGCTAGATGTTGTTCGTTGTTATGCTTTTTAGGGGTTCTTAATTGTACTTGATTAAATCGTTCATAACCACATACACACACAACAATAACTTTACTACATAGACAAACATGACCTACTAACTAGAACCCACCAACTATATATATATATATATATATATATATATATATTATATATATATATATATATATAAAGACACATGCACATAGGAACACACACAAACACACACAAACACACAACTAAACTGAACTTAACCAAACACACACATACATTACATACACACACACAACTATAACAACTTTACTACACAAATATGTAAACCACAAATAAGATATGCAAATTATGTAATATAAATATATGTGTGTGTGTGTCTGTGTGAATGTACATATATATATATATATATAATATATATATATATGTGTGTGTGTGTGTGTGTGTGTGTGTGTGAACAAACTATGTAATGTAAAAGATACACACCAACTTTATTTGAAATTTGAAATTTTATTTTTTATGTATATATACATATACACTCCAGATACAAACATATACATAAACACTCACTCAATCACACCACACACACACACACACACACACACCACACACCACACACACACAAACACACAAACACAAGCACAAGCACAAACGCACACAAAAGTAAACAGACACATATACATAAACATACACTCTCAAAAAGTGAAAGCACAAAAATCCTTTAGAACAAAAAATAAATTACAAGCACACACACACATGACATATCAAATGAACCTCTCATTAACCACATACAACCATAAAACTACGGAGACTCGGAATTTATGAGTTTATTACCAGCCAACCAGGTTCAAATCCACCTGCTAAAAACACAGATATTAAAAATGAAATTACTCCATACCCCACTCCCACTGAACAGGAAGGTAGAAGTTGGATACTTATATATTATATAACGATGCATGTACAAATTCATATTCATATGATTAATCAATGCCTGAAGAAGATATCAGAAGATCTAAAACACGTGTCGTAAATGTAAGTTTTTTTTTTTAAATTTCTAAAAATATAATCCATTTTGCGGACCTTCTTTTTTATAAAATATTTAATTTTCTCCCGTTGGACCCATAATACACTTTTATATATATTCATATATATATGTAAATTTACATACATATATGTATATATACATACATATATATACATATATATGTACGTAGATACATACATATATATGTACATATCTACATCCATATATATATATATAATATATATATATATATATAATAAAGTTAGCTTAATGAGTCAGAGAATATCCACCTAGGTTTCTCCTAACGGATCATCAGGATAATTATGACTTTATGTAAATAGAAGTACAGATGTAGAGGGCCTCAAGATGAATACTTTACCTTAGGGTCCTCGGAATCTGCACACAAAATACCTAAATGACTATTCATCTACATAGAAACACTGCAAAATAATTCAACCTAATAACTCCTCCTCTTACTCCACAGAAAAGAGCCTATAAACTGTTAATCTAGACTAAGTAACATAGTTAACACGAAATCCCTCAAAAGCATAATGTCTGATTCTGGAGTTTATATGATTCTATGCAAAGACTGCAATGAAAAGTACATAGGTGAAACTTCTAAAACCACAAGAAACGTCTATATGAATACCAGCAAGACATTAAATTACGAAATCTGAACAATGGTCCTTTCAACGCATATCCGAAACTAATCATAATTTTAATTTCAATAGTGCAATATTACCTCACATCCACAACAAAAGATTAAGACAGATTTACGAAGCTGAAGCAATCGCTATCTTACCCACAATAAACATTAGGCCGGGGTTCCTCAAAATTTCAACTTCCGGGGAAAAGTAGTTCCAGATAGTTACAAATCACCTAATTCGCTCCCCACATTAACTCATACCGTTATCTACCACTCTGAATTTTACTACAAGCATCAGCACGCACCTACAAGCAAAGATCTCACTATACGAAATCACGTCCAATATCTACATGCTCCAATTAAAAACAACGTACATATCACCGTTTCACGGAACATTTGCACGTGGTCGAGAACTAATGCTACACTAGATCGGTTACACCCCGTCACACAATTAACATTCTTCTATATTTTGCAAGTCATCCAGACATCAATAATTTTAAAATGCATATATAGGATATAAACATACATAAGTTATATATATATATAATATATATATATATATATATATTATTATTATATATTATATATATATATATACTATGTATGTTTATATATCTATATATGCATTTTAAATGTGTGTACTGCATTGGAAATTAATTTTGTTTAAGGATGGTTTGTATTGTTTTATGTACAGAGCTTCTAGTATTTGGAGTTTTTGTTTAATTTTTTCTTTGTGCAGAATGTGTGTCTTTTCCGTTAGGATATTTCGGTAATTAGAGTGGGGGCATGAATGTATTTTAGGTGTTGTGAAATGGAGATATTATCTGTCAAATGGAAAGTTAGACGACGTGACAATGTCGTTGAGGTAAACCATGTAGGTATTTTCATTTTCTGGAAGCTAAAATACTACATCGGTTTTACCTCAACGACATTGTCACGTCGTCTAACTTTCCATTTGACAGATAATATCTCCATTTCACAACACCTAAAATTACATTCATGCCCCCACTCTAATTACCGAAATATCCTAACGGAAAGACACACATTCTGCACAAAGAAAAAATTAAACAAAAACTCCAAATACTAGAAGCTGTACATAAAACAATACAAACCATCCTTAAACAAAATTAATTTCCAATGCAGTACACACATTTTAAAATGCATATATAGGATATATAAACATACATAAGTATATATATATATATATATATATATATATATAATATATATATATATATATATATATATATATATATACTTATGTATGTTTATATATCCTATATATGCATTTTAAAATTATGATGTCTGGATGACTTGCAAAATATAGAAGAATGTTAATTTGTGTGACGGGGTGTAACCGATCTAGTGTAGCATTAGTTCTCGACCACGTGCAAATGTTCCGTGAAACGGTGATATGTACGTTGTGTTTAATTGGAGCATGTAGATATTGGACGTGATTTCGGTATAGTGAGATCTTTGCTTTGTAGGTGCGTGCTGATGCTTGTAGTAAAATTCAGAGTGGTAGATAACGGTATGAGTTAATGTGGGGAGCGAATTAGGTGATTTGTAACTATCTGGAACTACTTTTCCCCGGAAGTTGAAATTTTGAGGAACCCCGCCTAATGTTTATTGTGGGTAAGATAGCGATTGCTTCAGCTTCGTAAATCTGTCTTAATCTTTTGTTGTGGATGTGAGGTAATATTGTTGCACTATTGAAATTAAAATTATGATTAGTTTCGGATATGCGTTGAAAGGGACCATTGTTCAGATTTCGTAATTTAATGTCTTGCTGGTATTCATATAGACGTTTCTTGTGGTTTTTAGAAGTTTCACCTATGTACTTTTCATTGCAGTCTTTGCATAGAATCATATAAACTCCAGAATCAGACATTATGCTTTTGAGGGATTTCGTGTTAACTATGTTACTTAGTCTAGATTAACAGTTTTATAGGCTCTTTTCTGTGGAGTAAGAGGAGGAGTTATTAGGTTGAATTATTTTGCAGTGTTTTCTATGTAGATGAAATAGTCATTTAGGTATTTTGGTGTGCAGATTCCGAGGACCCTAAGGTAAAGTATTCATCTTGAGGCCCTCTACATCTGTACTTCTATTTACATAAAGTCATAATTATCCTGATGATCCGTTAGGAGAAACCTAGGTGGATATTCTCTGACTCATTAAGCTAACTTATTATATATATATATATATATATATATATATATATATATATGGATGTAGATATGTACATATATATGTATGTATCTACGTACATATATATGTATATATATGTATGTATATATACATATATGTATGTAAATTTACATATATATATGAATATATATAAAAGTGTTATTATGGGTCCAACGGGAGAAAATTAAATATTTTATAAAAAAGAAGGTCCGCAAATGGATTATATTTTTAGAAATTTAAAAAAAAACTTACATTTACGACACGTGTTTAGATCTTCTGATATCTTCTTCAGGCATTGATTAATCATATGAATATGAATTTGTACATGCATCGTATATATATATATAAGTATCCAACTTCTACCTTCCTGTTCAGTGGGAGTGGGGTATGGAGTAATTTCATTTTTAATATCTGTGTTTTTAGCAGGTGGATTTGAACCTGGTTGGCTGGGTAATAAACTCATAAATTCCGAGTCTCCGTAGTTTTATGGTTGTATGTGGTTAATGAGAGGTTCATTTGATATGTCATGTGTGTGTGTGCTTGTAATTTATTTTTTGTTCTAAAGGATTTTTGTGCTTTCACTTTTTGAGAGTGTATGTTTATGTATATGTGTCTGTTTACTTTTTGTGTGCGTTTGTGCTTGTGCTTGTGTTTGTGTGTTTGTGTGTGTGTGTGTGTGTGTGTGTGTGTGTGTGTGTGTGTGTGTGTGTGTGTTCCTGTGATTGAGTGAGTGTTTATGTATATGTTTGTATCTGGAGTGTATATGTATATATACATAAAAAATAAAATTTCAAATTTCAAATAAAGTTGGTGTGTATCTTTTACATTACATAGTTTGTTCACACACACACACACACACACACACACACACATATATATATATATATATATTATATATATATATGTACATTCACACAGACACACACACACATATATTTTATATTACATAATTTGCATATCTTATTTTGTGGTTTACATATTTGTGTAGTAAAGTTGTTGTTATAGTTGTGTGTGTGTATGTAATGTATGTGTGTGTTTGGTTAAGTTCAGTTTAGTTGTGTGTTTGTGTGTGTTTGTGTGTGTTCCTATGTGCATGTGTCTTTTATATATATATATATATATATATATATATATATATATATATATATATATATATATAGTTGGTGGGTTCTAGTTAGTAGGTCATGTTTGTCTATGTAGTAAAGTTATTGTTGTGTGTGTATGTGGTTATGAACGATTTAATCAAGTACAATTAAGAACCCCTAAAAAGCATAACAACGAACAACATCTAGCATATGTCTCAGCATATAACAAAAAAACAACTCGGAAATTTTCGCAAATATACTACACCAACTCGAAAACAATGAAAAAATTAAAAACATATTAAACACAACAAAAATAATTAAGAGCAAAAGACAGTCAAAAAATTTAAAACAAATATCAACTTCATCCAAATTTGGGATACAAACTACACAGGGTGTCTCAAAATGCGGAAACAGAAGATGTGGGGTATGTAACATAATCATAGAAGGAACAACCTATACATTCAAAAACCCTCACACAACATTCAAAATAAATAGAAATCTTGACTGCACCTCAAAAAATGTAATTTATAGAATAGAATGCACAAACTGCAAGAAAATATACATTGGATGCACATCATCACTAAACAAAAGAATCTCACTACACAAAAGCAACATTAGATTAGCTAACAATAGAAACCTATACGTATCGAAACATATCCACGAATGTAATCAGGGAAAATTTAATGTGATGCCGATATACCAAACTGATGACTATACTCTACTCCTAATTAAAGAAAAACATTTCATAGATAAATACAAACCCGAATTAAATCAGACATAACCACACACACACACAACAATAACTTTACTACATAGACAAACATGACCTACTAACTAAAACCCACAAACTATATTAAAAAAGACACACGCACATAGGAACACACTAAAACACACACAAACACACAACTAAACTGAACTTAACCAAACACACACATACATTACATACACACACACAACTATAACAACAACTTTACTACACAAATATGTAGACCACAAAATAAGATATGCAAATTATGTAATATAAAATATGTGTGTGTGTGTGTCTGTGTGTCTGTGTGAATGTACATATATATATATATATATATATATATGTGTGTGTGTGTGTGTGTGTGTGTGTGTGTGTGAACAAACTATGTAATGTAAAAGATACACACCAACTTTATGTGAAATTTTAAATTTCATTTTTTATGTATATATACATATACACTCCAGATACAACCATATACATAAACACTCACACAATCACAGGAACACACACACACGCACAAACACAAGTATAAACACACACAAAAAGTAAACAGACACATATACATAAACACACACACACACACACTCAAAAAGTAAAAGCACAAAAATCCTTTAGAACAAAAAATAAATTCCAAACACACACACACATGACATATCAAATGAACATCTAATTAACCACATACAACCATAAAACTATGGAGACTCGGAATTTATGAGTTTATTACCCAGCCACCCAGCTTCAAATCCACCTGCTAAAAAACACAGATGTTAAAAATTGAAATCACTCTATACCCAACTCCCACCAAACAGGAAGGGAGGAGTTAGATACCTATGCATATATATATATCCATGTATGTACAAATTCATATTCATATGATTAATCAATGCCTGACGAAGATATCAGAAGATCTAAAACACGTGTCACAAATGTAAGATAAAAATAAAAAAATTTTTTTACTAAAAATATAATCCATTTTTCGGACCTTCTCTTTATAAAAATATGAATATATATATACATGTATATATACATGTATGTATATATATATATACGTACTTATATTTACATATATGTATATATATACATATATGCAAATATGTATGAATATATATACATATGTACAGATATATATATATGTATATATACATATACTTATATATATGTATGTATATTGTGCTATATGTTTGTTTTAACATAAAGTTACCTGGATGCATCCAAGACCCCGAAATTGGCATGTGATTGACTACGTCACTGTTCGTTGCCGTGATCATCAGGTTCTTCTTGATGTCAAGGTTTTGAGGGGAATTGAGTGCTGGACTGTCCATCGTCTTTTTAGGGCGAATTTTAAGATGAAAGTCAAAACAAAAAGTAAACATCTGGTCACTCGTTTACCAAAACGCATAAACGTCGCCAAACTACAACTAAGCTAAGATTCATTGACAGGATCAATAAATTTCGAACCTTGATCCAAATAATGTTTGGTTGAGCTTTAAATCAAATCTTTATAATGCTTCGCTTGATGTGCTGGGACACTGTTGTAACGCGCTTAGCGAAATACTAACAAGGGTAGTCCAGCTGACGTTAACCACGAGAAGTGATCACTTCCGCCTTTTATTTACAACTCAACAAGATGGCTGAAATGGTGCTTCCGTTTCATAACAAAAGCAATGGTAGAAACGGTGCTTCCGTTTCTTAGTATACCACATCCCTCCCCACTTAGCTTGAAAACCGCACATACATTCCTAATGTCACCAAGAAACATCCATAGTCCCCTCCCCGGAACTCCGGCAACTTGTAGGAAGCGTTGTCCGACTCTCAGACATAGTCACATCATCATCATCTGTAGCCTCTGGAGATTCCTGAGCAGCAATTTCCCCAGTTAAGAGCCTGGCACTGGGTCGTTTCCCTTTTGTGTCTGGTTTCATGTTGGTGCGCTGTCTTTTGGGTTTATTCTCAGCATTGTTCCTTCTTTCCTCCTCTTTGCGTTTCTGAAAACGTGTTCTCATGCGAGTTCTGGTATGTTCATCTTCCAAGCTGTCACCGGTTGTTGATAGACTGCTATCTCTGTAGGGTGCAGGAAGCTGTGCAAAAGATGTTGAGTGCCCTGTAACTGTTTGTTCCCGACTCCCCAGAGGCTGCCTGGATTCTTTTGGACCTCTTACAACAGGTTCTGTCGGAATATTCACGCGAATATGATCCACATGTCTTTTCATAATCGACCATGCTCTAATCGCACTCTAAAAGTCAGTGGACCAAGCTGCTCCTCTAAAACTTCGGACAGCCATTTTGGCCTCCTTTGAAAATTCACCACACTAACGCTATTTCCAATATGGAACATCCTTTCACTATGATATTTATCCGTTGTTCTTTTAGTATCATCTATTTTGTGGTGACTTTGGGTAGATAAATCTGGATACACAAGGTCTAGACGAGATCGAGGCTGACGTGGCAAATGTGCGTCTCAACATCCTTTCTGTTTCTGAAGAAGATGGTGATGAACACAACATGTGCATCTATATTTACTGTGGGCGTCGACAATCACTAGAATCCACTTGCTCTGGATAGAGCCAGCATAATCCATGTGCACTCTGAACCAAGGCCTCCCTGGCTATTCCCAGAGATGCAATACACTAGTCTGAGGCATATATATATATATATATATATATATATATATATATATATATATATATATATATATATATATATATATATGTGCCTCAGACTAGTGTATTGCATCTCTGGGAATGAATATATATATATATCATCCACCTGAACACACACACATACTTATCTTATATTTGGGTTTGACTCACTACTTATTCAATTATAACTAGCTAGAATTATATATAGACACCTACACCCGCCTACACAGATGCACATTGCACCGATGCATTGTGCTATAGCTCCGAACAAATGCTTTGTAGATCCCACTATCTTGTATATGGTGAACACCTCAAAGTTGTCCATCACTTTGTTTTATCTTGGGAGCACATTATCACAGGACAACTCTTTGGATAGAGAAATTTCCCTGAGGTGCAGAAAGCAACGAGATTCTTTGGTTTGCTTAAGAAGATGGTTTGGCGCCAACGTGGCATTAAGATCTCCAACAAGCTGGGTGTACACCGAGTCTGTGTGCTTACTGCCCTTTTGTAAGCCTGTGCGACCTGGGTTGTTTACAAACGACCATCTCAAGACACTCGAGAGATTCCATCAGAATTGTCTTCGCAGGATTTTAGGGATATGATGGTTGTCATTGAAATTCTGAGTTTTTACTTTTTCAAAGCAAATTAAAACTAAAACATAAGAAATAAAATAAAAGCGTTCAACATGGATTTTACAAGTATCCAAGTGTAGTCGTGCAATTTCTGACTCCTAGATCAAATTCAAACTCTTGATTAACGAATGAAGCAAACATCTTTATCGTGTCATCTACTTCGAATAAAATTATTTCATTTTCTGTATAGCCGTTTATCGCTGCCCAAAATCACAACCATCTCACAAAATATTGCTTTGGTCAGCATACACGTCAACAACTAGGGGATACTTGTCGAACCAGACTTCCCACCGTGTTGTCGATATTCAGAGCAATACCAGCCGATTCAACTGACTCATATGCAACAGAGACGAGCGACATGTTTATGAGTCCGACTGGCAGGTGATCTTGGGTCTTGGTAGTGATGGGAGTTTACTGTAGGTTGCTTGCAATGGTTTTTAAAGTGCTCTTGGCTCTGTGGTTGGAGTCTAAAACTGAATGTCAAAAGGTTCTATGTTTTTAGTAAAGGCAAAGATGAAAATTACAAAGGGAAAAATCTGGATTGAAAATTATATAAAAATAAATTAGGTTGGGCATTTGCGTAGAATAGCAATTTTAGAATAAGATCACACTCTCTTTAAAGTGCTTAATTTTTTTATTTCATTTATAGAATTTTTTTTCTCCTGGAAATGGTTAGCTCTTGAGGGAAATAATGGTATAGACATTTGGAAAAGGATTAAGGTGTATATGTAGAAACTACACACCTATACGCATCCCCTTTATGTATAAACGCCACTGAAGCCAGGTTTGTATTTCTGACCATTTTTGTCTCCAACAACGTAGGTTTAAAACAACCTCCAAAGTATTGGATACTTATCAACTGTTTGAAGGATTTCGCCTCGCCATGTGGTAAACATCAAACCAAGATATTTTACAGTTAATATTAATTCTTTTTAGCTGTTGAAACTTTTCAAGTTCTTAACATATCACAGTTACATCAGATTGATTCAACACTATATCATTGACTTATGGAAAAATGAATGTCCCGACTTTGTTAAGGAACTCAAAACCATGCACGTCTAAATTCATCCTAGGTTTTTCTCAGGAGGAGTTCGAATTATATATATATATATATATATATATATATATATATATATATATATAAAACAAAGGCAAGATCAGAAAGCACTGGTAGATAGAAGTATATTCTTTAAAATGTTGCTGCTCATCCTCCAAAAGCAGAATTTTCGGAATAGTCACAACGAATTCTTAGATAATAAAATAAGATATCAAACAAACCCGTGGCACTGGAATTCGTTTTCTACTCTATTATTGTTATCAATAACAAACCAATAAAGGGCGGTCGTCTTGAATTGATTCACCTTTTATAAGATTCTAACATTATGGATGACTCGAAAAGGTTGTCACTTCATCTCAGTAATGAAATAAATGAATAAACACGTATTTACAGATTTAATTCTCACGTTTTATCAATATGTTAATAAATAATGCCGGTCATCTGCATGAGTTTCCAAACCGTCTTTCATAAGGAGAGGGGAAACTCCTTGATGCTTGTAAAGGAAAACATTTTCAAAAACACTCGTCTGCTCTAGAAATCTAACCTAAAACTGAAAATACAAACTTCCACATCACTTGCCTCAATCGAGGTTAACTGACCTCATATATATATATATATATATATATATATATATATATATATATATATATATTACACATACACGCACACACACACACACACATACACACATACACACACATATATATATATTATGTGTGTGTGTGTTGTTGAAAATGAGATATTTTATCAAAAAGGAGGTCCGCAAAATGGGTTATGTCTTTTTTAAAAATTATGTTAAAACGCTTCTATACTTCCGCCAAGCTGAGCGCCGGTGATGAGAGTGCATTATATAACACAGACCCTTTTCCTATTTTCAAATTCACTTCGAGATCTGAATTTCAAGTAGATCATCATCATCATCATCATCACTACTATTATTATTATTATTATTATTATTATTGAGTTTTTCACACCTGCCGTAGCCGGTGGTTCACTGGAGGCTGAGTAACAATAAGTCTCCTCAGGTTTCCAGGACTCTTCTAAGTATTCTAGTCGATCTTAACAATGCTGTAGTTTGGATGGTGTAATTTGGATAGTTTCCTCCTCTGATTTCCAATTTACCCAAATTCTTTTCCAGAATTTTTGGGACCGTTTCAAGGGCATCAATTACAATTGGTACGGCCTTCACCTTCATGTTCCACAGTTTTCTCAGTTCTCTGGCAAGGTCCAAGTATTTGTCTATCTTTGCTTTCTTTCACTTTCACTCGGAGATCGGCCGGGAAAGCCAACGATACAGACGATCAAATATTGCCGTAAAATGTAATTATTTATTTTGTCTGGCGCTATCATGTTTGGTTTGGTTTGGGTTGTTTTGTTTTACGGCATATCAACCTCAGTGGGTCATTTAATGCCGATAAAGTTTTGAAATAAATCAATTCTTAATGGATAATACAATTTTTTATAAATACATTTTTCTATTTAACCCATAGATGGACCCTAACAGGTACTACCACTCCGGGTCAGAGTGGACCAGGGAGCAATGGTGATGAAGGGGTGCTCCACATTCCCCAAACCTCCAAAACTGGAAACTCACCATCAGATAGAGTTTAACGTCATTCCCAGGACATGTAGACCCGCAGCCACCGCCTTCTAGCACCCATATGATAAAAAGGGGTTGGGACTTGCCATAAGGGCAATAGGGTTGGGGCAATCATATAGGTGCTAGGGCTTGACGTGACCAGCCGATTGATCAGAGGAGGCCTCTCCGACCGCCCGTCTAGCCAAAGTGGAGTATTGCATGTCATGAACTGCTCATCCACCTGGGCCCTATCCTTAAGCATCACGGGTCGCCACCACAGCCACACGGTGGCCCCATTTGGGGAGTCTTATCCCTCTGCAGAGGTGCAGTCGGTGCATTCTTACGCCCAGCCGACAGGGTGGGCTATTATGTTTGATATGTTACTTACATACACTAGTAGTATTAGCAGCAATATCTAATTTTATTACATTAAGATGAAGCATTGTGAATCATAATCGATGATATTTTTCACACTTAATCTTAAATCTTGTCAGAAAACCTAGTGTCCTAAAATCTTTCTCGTACTTAAATACTTAATGAAGAAATCCGCTATTGGCTCTACGATGAAAGTTCATTTTTCCTGTGGTAACAGAATAGAAACTCTTCTATATCATTCTATTTCAATATTTAAACTCGATCAAATAATTGATTGTCCTCCAACTAGGGCCAAGAATTGCATTGTTTTTCTCACTTCTTAAAATCGATCAACACAAAGCCAAACTTTTGTGTGTGTTTTTTCTCTTCTCTTTTAAAAGACGGTTAATCGTTTTGTTATACGGTTTGTAATTGGACAGTTTTGTATTTTGTAATTTTTTAAAGGAACATTACAGTTATGTTTTGTCTCAAAGAAATCATCAAATAATAACATTTGAATCTGATTGTCACTTTTAACATTCGTCCAAACTTTTATTTTCCTAGTTTTATCTATTTTTTTTACAGAAGTTGTTTTTGTTTTTATATAACCGATTTTTTTCTTAATTATAAGAAACCATTAATGGAATATTTCAATATCTTTTCTAAAATATTTTGGGATAATTTTCTGTTCGTTACAAATATTTTCCCAGATGATTTTTTGTTTTGTTTATATAATATATATGTGTGTATGTGTATGTGTGTGTGTGTGAAGGGGGTAAAATATGGAAATAAATCCGATAGTATGTAGAAAATATTCCAAATATGATGAAATTTATTCTTTATGGCGAAGTCAACGTTAAAACGTTTTGATTTTTATTAAACATTCATCAGGGTATTAGGATGGAAAAATGTCTGAATAATGATGGATATTTTTTGAATAACTGGAATGAGAAAGTGTATACAGTGTTCATAACTTTTTTACCAGCGTTCTTATTTGAAAACTGTGACATGATTGGTACAAGTGAAGACGTTTAAAATATGTGACGTATTTTTTTAGAGATACTATAGTTTTCTTTTTTCTTTTCCTTCTACTTTTCTAAAAGAATTCAGACAATTAATATCTTTCTCATTTTTTGATCTATTCGTCACAAATCTTATCGTCCTTATTTGTACGAATCACCAGTCAAAATAATTTGCAAATTTCCTTGGTTTCCAAATGTTCGAAATAGACAATTTTATGTTATATTCGAATCTGTCTGTTTGATGCAAGAATATTGGCTCGCTACAGAACTGACTATCGGTACAAATTTATAATAATCATTTGCACACAATCTCTTTAGTGATGTTGGACTTTTTTGTGTTGCCATCAATTTGCTTAAAAACAGCTATGAACGGAAGATTATCTTGATGTAGAGAGCAACCAATGATGTGTAATTTTCGTTTACTTGTTTCTCTAGAACTGAAACTAACCCAGCTTCACAGCCAGTATTTGTATGAGTGTTGTCCAGTAAAACAGCTTTTAGAGGATCAACACATTCATACTCCTCCAAAACACTAACAGCATCCTCGGCTAGAACAGCACCAGTTGTCAAATGGTGTTCTATTCCCTTCGTTTTCTTTAATTGTTTCTTTCCATCTGCCCCCACGATCTCTGTGTATAAGAAAATATCTTAATCATGTCTTCCATCAACACCAGTACAAATCATTTTTTCTGTTTTATCAATGTGCTTTTGATAGGTATTTTGTTTTGTTCTTTCTTTTGTACAGTCTATTTTAGATTTATCCAAAATTATGTTTTTTTTATATTTTGTGATGGATAAAGATTCAAAATTTCTTCTAAATGAAACATATAGATACTGTTAATGACTTTGAGATAAACATGGGAATTTTTACAAAATTTAAAAAAAAAAAAATAAATAAAGGAAATGATAAAGGTAAATTTGACTTTTTCCAAAGTGGAAAAATGGCATTTTCAACTATCAATTGTTAAAAACATAAAATTGTTTGAAATATATTTAAACATATTTCAAATATATTTGCAGCAAAAATAGCCTGTGTTTTATTTTACTAGAGCCGGTAAAATAATCTCAATAAACATGTTTGTCTATTTTACCGGAACCGGCTAACTAGGCCATTCGTTTTGATATTAATACTCGTGTTGAGAAGGTCCATAGTCTTCAAATCTAAAGAAAGGCATTTGCAAGGCTTAATATAATGAAATAATATGTATTTACTAGGTACCACCAAAATCGGTCACGTGATCGGTTTAGGCCATATTGAAGGAAGAAACATAAATATTTTTACCTTTAATTTAAATCTCGCAAAAAAGAAATAACAAACATAAAGAGCTGTTACAAAGAAAAACAGTTAATTCAAAGATCAAATTCTCCGACAGGGGAAAAATTACTCACTATTATCGTGAAAAATAAGTAAAACGGTCCGTTTTTTTTTACGACAAAGTCAGTTTCTTTATTGATATTTTTTAGCAGAATTCTGTATTCATGGTTCTTTTACTAAAAAAAGCTCTGGCATTGAAACCTATAAAATCTTCTGATATAATTATTCACTCTTATCTTTATAGAAAAAAAAGTAAAAATGTTTTTTGTCGGTTCATTTTTTCATATTTCATAAAATAAAAATAGACCGCGTAAAAAAATATTTCCCCTAATATATTTGAGGAAAAACCCTATTCAGACATATTTTCATCCAAAGGTAAGTAATTATGAAATGTTTCGTGTAAATCGGACCATTAATTCATTTTTCATAGATTTTTTTTTAAAGCCGGTAGTCGTAACGATATTTTTTATTTCTAAAATAACTTAGAAATAAAAATCGTCTTTCTTTTTTATACGGTGGGTGTTGGGTGGGACTGTTTTAACGGCAAGTTTACAACCTGTGGCATGGGTTGGGGCGGAAGTATCTTTTAACGATAGTGTTGTTTATTTCAGAATTATTATTTTTTTAGCGAGGCCTACAGATGGCGTTGGTCTGGGTCGACTGACGCCACTTTAAAGGTGCCGACGGTGGCTGGGGTTTGAAGATTATGTTTATAGTTTTTGATTTTTCTTTCTTGAAAGTTAAAAAGTCGACTCGTGTCAACGGTAATGGAGTGGGGGTAAAAATTGGGATAAAAATACGGTATTTTAAAATTTTTCCTTAATTATTGAATTATATCGCTTAATTATTAGAAATTTAAAGAACAAATTTGTGTGTTTCTTATAAGCATATTAAGTGGTATGCAAGATTTCAAATCTGAATGACCTCTCGTTTTTGAGTTATAAGTCTACATGTACACACCAAACTTCCTATATATATATATATATATATATATGGGCAATTCTATGTCAAATCACCAGAAAAAAAAATAAAATTGTCACCAAACCATTCAATTTTTCTGAAATTAGGTACAGGTATAGACTAGTTAAAGTTAGACAACCCCCAAATTTGAGCTTCCAATTCGAATTATGTCGATTTTAAACTCGAAAAATTTGAGGAGGGGCGACATTTTGTAATCTATTTTTGTCTATGAAATGTGTTCTAGAGCTCTCCTACTCCTAAAAATTGGTTTATAGAAGCTTTTAGGCCTGAAGAAACCCTTTTTACTTTTATAATGATTTCTGATTTTTTTCAATGCAAGATCAATAAGTGAAAAATCACAATGTGGCACTACATACAATTTTCTTTTTACTTTCAATTATTATTCTACATATATTGAACATTATTTGTACCAAAAATGGAGTTTGGTTTTTGCTCACAAGCGAAGTTACAACATCAATTAAGATTTGGCACTTTTACGTTCTGAGTGTTTCCGTTCAGCCATTGAATAAGCACTATATAGAGCAAAATAACTGTCAGAGTTCGATAGAAATTATCAGGATTATGTTGGTGGTTGGATATATTTAAAATAATATACAAACAATATATTTCCTATGGATTAATCATATTGCCTGCAAAATTCTGACAATATAGAAACGTCAATATCAGCACCACATTTCATTTTAGAATTGAAAATTGGAAGGTAACAAAAATGATAACAATATCCTAGGTACCATCAATTTTCCCTGTGAATTTTACACCCCCCCCCTATATTTAACACAATGAAACTTGCATAGAAATTAATATTATCTTTAAAAAATTGTCCATTTGAAAGAAGAAATATTTGTGAGCAAAAACCAAACTCCAATTTTTGTACAAATAATGTTCAATATATGTAGAATAATAATTGAAAGGAAAAAGAAAATTATATGTAGTGCCACATTGTGATTTTTTCATTTATTGATCTTGCATTTAAAAAATCAGAAATCATTAATGACGTAGAAATGGTTAATTTTATGCCTATTTTGATAACATTTTTGGATTCCAAATATTACATATACACACACACACACACACAACATATATATATATATATATATAATATATATATATATAATATAATATATATACATATATATATTATAAATACATACATATACACAAAATATATATATATATACATAATATTATACATATATATATATAATATATATATATATATATATATATATACATATATGTACAAACATATACATATATGTATATATATGTATATATATATATATACATATATGTATATACATATATGTATATATATGTATATATACACACATATATTATATATACATATGTGATATACATACATATATAACATATGTGTATACAATATATATACATATATGCAGTATTTGCTCCATGTTTCCTCTGTGTATGGAGTGAAATGCTTTGGAGAAGTCTACAAATAGTAGGTTGCCTCGAGATTCTTTGCTCGGACCCCTTCTATGATTCGGCGAATGGTCAGGATCTGTGTGGTTGTAGATCGATTTCTGCGGAATCCGTTTTGGTTTTTTCTAAGGATTTTCTCTATTTCGGGTCGGATGCGATTAAGGAGAAAGGCATTATATATCTTGGCAGTAAGAGTAATGCCTCTGTAATTCTTGGCGATTCCTAGATCGCCTTTTTGGGGGAATGGGAGAATGCAGCCCTTCGTCCATTACGATCACCAGATAGCGACACAGACTTCTTTGAATTGTCGCCGGAGTCCTACAAGGGGATACACTAGTGCCATATATATTCATAATATGTGTCCTTATGACTACCTCGTACTCGAACAATTCACTTAGATCCCCATAAAAGGAAAAAAGGCCATCACACTATAAAAAAAATGCTAGGAAATATAATAAAGGCCTCTGATTTTCCCGCAAATCCATATCAATATTTACGGATGCCGTGACCAGAGCTATTGCAGATGAGGGGGGGGGTGAGCCTTATGACCCTACTTCGCACAATAGAGACCTAGCACAGGACGAAATCCATCCTAGCCCATAAGGACACTAAAGACACTACCCTGGAGGAAAACATAGGACAAAGACCCAACCAGAAATGACAATTGTCGGACCTGTATCACTGTATATACTCTGCATAATTAAGTATATAACTTGTGTAGTTCTCAGGTCTTAATCACCAAATAAAACACAGCAAAGTTGACATCTTCAACTTTTATACGTTGCACAAAAACAATTAACAAAATACCACTCCAAAACAATCGGATAGTAACAAAATATATACGCATAAACCTCCTAAAAAGAGACTCTACCGATGTACTTACCATCTCCTCACTAGAAAAACGGGAGCTGACCGCTTTAGATGATTTCCCACCCCAATAAACGCTAAAACTCAGGGGGCCGAGCGATAACGGCATGGGCCGCTATAAATACAATCATCGGTCATATGGAACATCATCTCACAGCAAGTTAAAGAGACAGGCCGTTAATCGTGTCAGTACCTGCTGTCATCTCGGCCCTGCCCCAATTCCACAGCTGGACCCTAACGCAAGCACTAGAGAATAAACTAGATTGTGGGGAGCTACAAGAATTGTCCTGCGTGTGATCTGAAACAAGACGTGGGAAGACAACAACTATAAGTGGAAGCCCATCTAGTCCAATAGCATATCACCCAAACATAATCAACCGGAGTAAGACAGACAAGAGCCACGCGGGAGACACCCCTGCTCCCCGAGTGAAAGAAAAGCAAGGCACGAAACTCAATAAGCGACGTCTTCCTTGTGAGAAGCCAGCACATGGGCACGCCAATGTGGCCGCACCAGCAAAGATGCACATTGAGTCAGCCACTGTGCAACCCCTAACACGAAGATAGCTGTCATAGAGTGTGATGCTCCTCAAAAACATATGGAGTTGTGAGTCTGATTAGGAACGATGTTTGAGAGAGATTTTGTCATGGATATCCGTGCTTAACTCAGGCTTGCTTATATATTAGTTTTAAAGTATATATATATATTCAAACTAATAAGTAGTTAGTTAGTGATTTATATATATATAGGGTAATATATAGTATATATATAGTATTATAGTATATATATATATATATGAATTATTTATATATTATAATAATAGTATAGTGATAAAAAATATAAATATAAAATAATAATTAATTTATGGTGAGTATAGTTTACTAGTATATTATTATTATTTACGGTATATATATAGTATTACTATATAATTACCTTCATTGAGTTTTTAAATAAATATAAAAAAGCGTGGATTCCAGCACTTGTGAATTAATGGTTTAAAGTCGAGTGGGAGAAATGGACTCGTCGCCACCAAGTTCCAATATAAACCTGGACGCTGGTATATTGCATTTCACTTAACGCATAATCCATCCTCTCTATGAGAGAATAGGTATAAGAATACCTACAGCCATCTCCACCTCAAAACTATTGGCTATGAAATGAGTTCTAGGGCAACTGGGCTCTGGTTAACCTTTGTGGTTAGGCTACTTGCGTCTATAGAGAAGGAACCAATATCATCTTGGGATATTCGAATACGCTGTGGAACTCCGCTTTAATGAAATTTGAGCCTTAAGTGTCACATATCCGTGCTCCGCGATTGGATGGTGGCCTTTGAGTAAAGTTTATAATATATATATATGTCCTTATTTCTCTCTTTTTACGGATCATGTGCGTGAGTGAAGTCATAACTAATTTGAGAGAAATTCTAATATTAGTTATTAGATACCAATGAATTTTAGTGCGACGGCACATCACTCTGAATTATAACAAATGTTACTAAGGCTATCCAAAGGAACAATTTCGAAGTAAAGAGAAATTGTCAAAATCCCCTCCGATTGAATACATTTCAAGTTCTTCATTAGGCTTCTCATACAGCAAGGTATGAATCCTACCCCTCCCTCCCAAATAGCCTAATGGTCGATTAATAGTAGGTGGTGCAAGAGCTTGGGGACTCTGTTAACCTTTCTGGGTTGAGTGACTACTGGTCTAAAGAGAAGGACCCATAAAATCACTGAATTCAAACCTGGTAATGATCTACTCCTCGCTTAAGAAATGACCTTCTTGTCACATTTCCTGTCTCGCGCGGAGGGTGTAATTTGGTTAATAAATTTCTGGTATTAACTTCAGTTATCATATATGTTTCTATGTTTCTCTTTATGTTAAGGAATAAATGTGTCTGAATTGAAAGTCATAACTAATTTGAAGAATTAAATTAGTTAATTATATTGAATGATATCTTAGTTTTGCACAATAATTTCGAAATAAGTAAGGCTAAACCAACAAAATCGAAAGAAAATAGTCACACATCCCCGCCTGAAATGTACATTTCAAACCTATTAGGTCTCATCACAGGAATTATAGCACATTGGGAGACTGCCTCTCGGTGTTTAGTGTACTCGAATAAACAAAATCGACTGCTCACAGCTGACGGATGACTGTGGGATATATATAAAACCATATACACCTAAAGCTGGCCATCTCCAGAGAATTATTTCACTCCCTGTGGTATCTTGAAGTTTTTGTTATATTCCCACTATATTGGCTCGCACTAAGTCGCACGAGCACATGTGATAGAAAAGTAAGTGTTATAGAATATATCCTTGCCCCACTTATTTTTTATGTATGATAAACATACATACATATAATTATAACATCAGTCGTATATACACACATATAATATACTTACTTAAATCTGTAGTATTATCACTTCGAAAATTATATTGAATATATAACTGTGTATATCATAAAAAAAGTTAAAAGAGTTCGTTACGCAGATAGAAGACCTAAAAGATAACACGAGTTAAACCTACAAGCCATCTCAGCTGAGCGTGCTCCCTCATCCCCTTTTCACCTAGTCCGCTAGACCAACGGAGATTCGTTTTTTTGCCCGTCTTGAGGTGGGGCACCCAACCTACATCAGTTTACTTATATTTACCCCTGCCACTGCCGAACTCCCTGCTACCTAGTTCCATACAGCTGATATGTTGTCGAGGCTGCCTCGGTATCGATATCTAGGAACCTTTGTGCGTGTTAACTAGCCTGAAACGCTCTACCGACTGTGAGCTTATAATGTGATATTGACATTTTATATACTTGTCTAATATAATATACAATACAAAATAATTATTGCTAATAAAAGGTAAAAAATGAGTTACAGGTAAAAAAGAATAGAGATGGATAAAAAATAGAATTTTTATCGATATCAATAACAATTAATTAAATCGATATCTCACTTATTATATCACATGTGTTTCTCGGTCTCTTTTTATTCACAATAATGTTCCATACGAAGGATTTACGAACCTGGTATTAACATCTACCATATTAGAGTAATAATTTCAAGAATGGAGAGTGAAAATGAATGAAATGCTGGAGACTATATATACGTTAGAAAAATGCATTAAAATGTTCCGAAAACAACAGATTATATAGCCGATACCTTCATATGCGAGATGCTAAAGTAAGACAAACCTTGTTTTATATTAATTTTGTGAGTTGGAAGACAAGAATTAGAATCCTCAAAAGTTCGAAAAAAGGGAAATATTTAAAACTGTCCCTATGAATCGCTCAGAGAGGTCCGTTAGCATACTAGGTTATATAATTTTCAAAATGTATCTGGTTAAGAGAGGGATACAAATATCTGTTTATTTGTCTAACAGACTTAGAAAACACCTTTTTCATTTTTTATATCCTTCCAATTCATTATCCTAAACACATATTTCCCTTATCTTTTGATATGCCCATTCTTCGCCTCATGATTTGAGGGGTTAACTTTATTCCTCTTTTTCACCCCATTTCTTTCTTCTTTCCTTTTTTCTTACTCCCCCATATAACAATTAACATGCTCAAAATCTACATTCTCACTTCAAGAAAATATCAACAAGATTTATGATTACTAATATTATCATTTCCACAATCTTTTGCATACAGAATTATTACCCCATCACCAATATTA
>CM042144.1:129785439-129800951 GCA_023376005.1 Doryteuthis pealeii | reverse complement strand
AAAAGAGAGAGATAAGCATAAATATAATATATATACATACATACATATATATAATACATACATATATATATATACATATATATATATATACATATATATATACATATATATATATATATATATATATATATATATATACATATACATATATATATAAATATATAACATATACATATGTATAAATACACATATACATATATATAAATACATATATATATAATACATATATATACATATATAAATACATTTATATGCATATATATAAATACATATATATACACACACACATATATATATAAATACATATATATACACATATGTATATATATATATGTATATTTATACATACATATATATATGTACATTTATACATACATATACATATGTATATATATACATACATATACATATATGTATATATATACATACATACATATGCACATATATATATATATGTATATATACAAACATACACATATATATATACATATCAATATATATACAAACATATACATATGCACATATATATATATATAATATATATACATACATATATACATACATATACCCATATACATATACACATACATATATATACATATACACATACATATATAAATACATATACATACATATATATAAATACATACATACATATAAATACATATACATACATACATATATATATATATATATATAAATACATACATATATATAAATACATATACATACATATATATATATACATAGATATACATTTATGCATATATATATATATATACATATATATACACATAGATATACATTTATGTATATATATATATACATACATATATATACACATAGATATACATTTATGCATATATATATATATATACATATATATACACATAGATATACATTTATGCATATATATATATATATACATATATATACACATAGATATACATTTATGCATATATATATATATATATACATATATATACACATAGATATACATTTATGCATATATATATATATACATATATATACACATAGATATACATTTATGCATATATATATATATACATACCCATATATACATACCTACATATATATATATACATACCCATATATACATACCTACATATATACATACCCATATATATTTACACACACACATATATATATATACATATATATACACATATACTTATATACACATATGTATACATACTTATATATACACATACATATACATATTTATATATATATACACACACACATACATATTTATATATATATACACACACACACACACGAGGTACGTAGAAGGATGGTGAACCAGAAATGCCAACTCAAAACAAATCTAAGAATTGAAACGTTTCGTCTGCATTCATACGGACATCATCGGTCAAATGATTTTTATCAAAAGCAAAATTTCGTGCAAGTACAAGTGAATTTGGTGGTGGTGGTGGGGGTGAGTTAGTAGCGGAAGTGAAGGGAGGGAGGTTAGGGGCAGACATGAATGAAGTGAGGGTAGTATACAGGAAGTGTGCCCATCCTCTCTCTACTTCCTGTAAACTACCCTCACTTCATTCATGTCTGCCCCTAACTTCCCTCCCTTCACTTCCGCTACTAACTCACCCCCCCCTCACCAAATTCACTTGTACGAAATTTTGCTTTCAATATAAATCATTTGACCGATGATGTCCATATGAATTCAGACGAAACGTTTCAATTCTTAGATTTGTTTTGAGTTTTTATTTCTTGTTCACCATCCTTCAACCTACCTGCTGCAAATCCACAAATTCTCATCCAAATATGACATAGGATGAACGTCCTTACCGTGGTATCAGATGTATGAAATGATAAAATTTGACGCTTATGCACCACCATATGCCTCTTGAGACCAGAAGCTGACTTACAGATTTTGTCACAGATTGCACAAGACACATTAATTGTTCCTGATGAGATTTCCTATGATTGATATATCCAGCCTTAGAAAGCAGAATCCAACTACGTTTGATATTTCCAAACATGTGGTCGGATTTTGCTTTCTAATATACACGTGTGTGTGTATATATATATATATACACACGTGGGTCATTCCATGTCAAAACACCAGTAAAAAGTTGAAATCTGCACCCACTGACACCAAATTACTTGAAATTTGGCACAAATGTTCCCCTTCATGAGATAGGAAAGTGTGCCAAATTATTTTGTGTTAAACCTTACCGTTCTAATTTTAGAGTGGGGGGGTAAAATTTTCCTCTAAATGAAGGCTGTGCAGTGTCGCAGAATCTCTGTGTTTTATAAAAATTCCTTTTTTTAGAAATACTTCCATACATTCAATATTTCTGAAATTTGGTTTGTAGAGCAAATAAGGACTGTAGAATCCAACTATTTTAACCCTATACCTAATAAAATTTTTTATTTTGCTCACCCAAATGCATGACTCCAAAATCAACAACTTTTCACCTATGTAGCTTATGGTCAGTCTATAGAAAATGTGTCCTCATCAATTTTCATATTTTTTTCCTAACATCTACTATGCCCGCCTAAGTTCACCAAAGAATTTTGTGAGTGAGTAAAGTCTACTTTAGAAGATATGATCCTGCCAGGTTCAGAGTTTTTTTTCCTATGTACATACAGGATTTCAGTGAAAGACAATCATCCTAATGCTCCATGAACTCTCAAATGTTGATATTGTACTCAGTGACTTCTTAAACTATTCAATAATATTGTTTTTATTAATTTAAAAAAAAAAAAACCATTAAATACGAGGGTGAATCTAAAAGTAATGCCATTTTGTTTAGGACAGGTATAATTACCAACACAGGAACATGTATCATACATCAAAATGAAGCCGGTCCTGTGTGGATCACCTCCCTATTTTCCCACAGTCACTGTTTTTCTCAATAGCAATGTTCCACCTTCAAATGACAGCATGTATTCCTATTCTGTTGACTGTTCTTTGAGACACTTCTTCACTACAGATTTCACTTCCTCGTCACTGGAATAATGTTTTTATTGAAAAGAAAGAATGAAAGAGAGTTTTACAGGCAAACATTGTTCTATTTGTACTGAGCTAACAGTTGAAAAATGTCATGGTTTATTCCATGATAAACAGGTTGGAGTGATTTCATTTGATCAGTTGGATGCAATGGATATAAAACTTATTGCCTATAGAATAGGATTGATGAGGATAAAATACAGACTATCTGTTGCCATCACAAACAGACCTTGTTGACTAAATATGAATGGCTCGAAAAGAGATGTATTCCATTTAAAAATTATAAAAAGCAAATTAAAGGCAGTTTGAAACCAATTTCATTGGAGATGGCAGACAAGGCAATCTCCAATGAAATTGGTTTCAAACCGCCTTTAATTTGCTTTTTATAATTTTTAAATGGAATACATCTCTTTTCGAGCCATTCATATTTAGTCAACAAGGTCTGTTTGTGATGGCAACAGATAGTCTGTATTTTATCCTCATCAATCCTATTCTATAGGCAATAAGTTTTATATCCATTGCATCCAACTGATCAAATGAAATCACTCCAACCTGTTTATCATGGAATAAACCATGACATTTTTCAACTGTTAGCTCAGTACAAATAGAACAATGTTTGCCTGTAAAACTCTCTTTCATTCTTTCTTTTCAATAAAAACATTATTCCAGTGACGAGGAAGTGAAATCTGTAGTGAAGAAGTGTCTCAAAGAACAGTCAACAGAATAGGAATACATGCTGTCATTTGAAGGTGGAACATTGCTATTGAGAAAAACAGTGACTGTGGGAAAATAGGGAGGTGATCCACACAGGACCAGCTTCATTTTGATGTATGATACATGTTCCTGTGTTGGTAATTATACCTGTCCTAAACAAAATGGCATTACTTTTAGATTCACCCTCGTATTTAATGTTTTTTTTTTTTTTAAATTAATAAAAACAATATTATTGAATAGTTTAAGAAGTCACTGAGTACAATATCAACATTTGAGAGTTCATGGAGCATTAGGATGATTGTCTTTCACTGAAATCCTGTATGTACATAGGAAAAAAAACTCTGAACCTGGCAGGATCATATCTTCTAAAGTAGACTTTACTCACTCACAAAATTCTTTGGTGAACTTAGGCGGGCATAGTAGATGTTAGGAAAAAAATATTATGAAAATTGATGAGGACACATTTTCTATAGACTGACCATAAGCTACATAGGTGAAAAGTTGTTGATTTTGGAGTCATGCATTTGGATGAGCAAAATAAAATTTTTTATTAGGTATAGGGTTAAAATAGTTGGATTCTACAGTCCTTATTTGCTCTACAAACCAAATTTCAGAAATATTGAATGTACGGAAGTATTTCTAAAATTTTTTATAAAACAGATTCTGCAACACCACACGGCCTTAATTTAGAGGCAAATTTTACCCCCCCCTAAAATTGGAACGGTAAGGTTTAACACAAAATAATTTGGCACACTTTCCTATCTCATGAAGGGTAACATTTACGCCAAATTTCAAGTAATTCAGTGTCGGTGGGTGTAATGCCCTGGTGAATTGACATAGAATGACTCATATATATATATATATACACATACATACATACACACACATATATATACCTATAAATGTAAATATATATGTGTGCGATAAAGCTAACCTGTTTAAATCAAACATGACGTAAAGAAAAAAGAGCTAAAGTGACCATGATACTTTTTACATAGTGCTATTGCAAAATAGTTCTGAGTAAACATATCAAACGTAATAACTAAATTATCATGTGGTATATCCACGTCCTGCTAGTTTATTTATAATATAGTCCATATATATAAAATTATGCCAAAAAATAAGCTTTTTAAATGAAAATTTCATTAGACCTTCAAAGCATCTGATAATTTAAGTTTTAATTGTATTAAATTTTCATATTTTATTTTTTAAATTGTTTGATAAAAAAATGTATCTATTGTTGTAAATAAAATTATAGCTAATGAGTTTAAATTTTATTTTGTTGCATATCGGGAAATTACTGATATTCATATGTAGGTTTGCGTTCTCAATTTTGGTTGAATCCTATCTCGGAAACACTTGATACCATTATATATATATATATATATATATATATATATATATATATATACACACACACACACAATTAAAGCTGAGTTAATCAACTTTTGCTTCCTAAATGCTTGCTTTTTTACTGTTTAGTTTAATGACATGAAAATTATACTAAATTATTCCTTACTTTTAGGATTGAATTATGTTTGAAAAAAAAAAAAAAAAAAATCTGTTTCAATTGGTTCAAATTAGTTGTATTTTGCACTTAAGTAAAAAAATTGACCAATCTTACTTTACTGCCTATCTCTTTCTTCACCTTTATGTATCTCTTGACTACCTCCTCGTTATATAATTTTAGTTTCTCTGGAGAGTAGAGAGAGAGCCGGGAGAATTTGAAATGTATTTGTTAAATTTCACAACCAGCAACCCGTAGCTTAAATGAGGTCAAACATTTCCTTTCTTAGAAAGCTAACAAAATGAGTTTAAGGTTTTCTCTGGCTGTATTTATTTTAAAAGTTGTTTTATTCACTTTGCTAAGTCCCTTTTCCCTAATCTCAATTATCTACCCAGAGCTGAATGGGTTTTTGTCTAGTATATACATATAAATAGCAAATATCATGAATAATTATATGTAAGTCTATAAATTATTAGATTGAGTGTGTTTATGTGTGTATGATATGAGGTAACCAGGGATTCTTTTTTAACCTTTTAGTTAAATTCAGTGAATCAGTGCTTTATGATGGACTTGCAAAATAGTAGGTCACATTAATCAAGTTTTCCAGGGTTTGTTTGTATGTATTAGGCTATTTCAAATGCTATCCAGTGTCCATTGTCACATCATTTTGTGAAAACTAAAAACCTAGTAGACTTTTTTTTAGATAGGTGATCACAATATTTTCTTTTGATAATTAGGTCAGATTTTGTTTATAAGTCAACTTTGTAGATTTCTTCTGTCACTTACCATTTATATATTGTGTTCTTCAATTAAATGACTGTGATAATTAAATTATTGTCCTACTAAGTTCAATATTGCTGGCTTTTATAAACAAGGCCAACAACATTTTTTCAAGAGTGCACTATTACTGTCTTCTTGCTACATTTGTCAAATGCACTTTTATGTTATCAACAAATAAAGTTTAATTATGGAACATTACATAAGTAATCTAAGCATTTTCACATATAATCAGAAGCCAAATTTATTTTAAAGTAAGAATCCTCCATTTTGAATTGAATATGTATTTATTTTTGTATAAATAATGAAACATCATTTGGAGGATATATTCATTTGATTCTAGGTGAAAAAGAAAAAGAAAAAAGGCCATTTGCAAGTGTCCCTCTCCAAAGGTAAATGTGATTGTTGTATCCTTTGTCCTTCTTCACACTAAGAACACTTTAAGAATTCAATATCTTAAGATCCAACTGCTTTGTTGATACCCACAGAAACTAAGGGTAAATCCACTTGTATTCCAATAGGCAAGCATCGAGCATTTCATTTGAAAAAAAAAAAAAAAACACAAAAAAACTGAAGACAAAAGTTTGCATATAAAGAAAAAGAAAACAAAACAATGATCAAAATTCAGTATGCTGCCAGTAAAAATATTTGATGTCATTTAATCTGTCCAATAAAGGAACACATATAGAAAATTAGTTACAGACATTAAGTAATGAAATATTGAACTATTGAAGTCCTAGGATATTCTTTCATGAATCCTAACTGATAATTAACTTTAATAATTAAATCCCTTATTCCAAATTTGATTTCATTCTCTTATTAACTTATCAAAGAATTATGGAATCTACTTTCTACAAACTTTCTTTAAATACTCTAATGGCAGCTTACCTTGAAAAAAAAAAAAAAAAAAAAAAAAAAAAAAAAAATCATGTGATTTATGGTAGTTGATGCAGTGAGTTTTTGATGAAAGCAAAACCTACTGAAATAACCTTTTTTAAAAAAAAAAAAAAAAAAAACATTTCCACATGTATGTGATATCTAAAACTAATTTCTTACCAACGGGGGAAAAAAAAAAAAAAAAAAAAAAAAAAAAAGAAAGTCAAATTCAGTAATCTAAAGGGGAAAAAAGGAAAAATCAAAACTAAATCAACTGTGTTGAATATTTTCCTGAAATAGTCCAAATAATCTGCTGAGAAATCAAAACTATAAAACAATACTTATCTTAGAGATATGAATGTAAAACAAAGCAAAAAATAAACTCTTTAAATGAAAATTGCATTAGACCTTCAAAGCATCTGATGATTTAGGTTTTAATTGTATTAAACTTTCATATTTAATTTTTAAAATTGTTCAATAAAAAAATGTATCTATTGTTGTGAATAAATAATTATAGTGTTAATTATAGCTAATGAGTTTAAATTTTATTTTGTTGCATATTGGGAAATTACTGAAATAGTGATTCTACAAAACATTGTCTCCAAATGTATAAATATACATCTATTATGTATATAAAGGGCTGGATGAAACTACGAAAATAAAACAATTAACGACAAAGTATATATATGTATGTATATATATATATATATATATACATACATATATATACATACACAACACACACACACATTCCCTATCACCAAATCTTGATGTTGTGCAAAAATATTGAAGATTTGATTTATATCATCAAGATATTTAAAAATTGAAACAGCATTAGGCCATTGTTAGGCATTTCTAGCGTAACATAAACAATTTTTTCTTTTCATTATTATCATGTTAGCCACTGTTTATAAAATAATCATGTTAATTTAATTTTTTAATTATTGGTTTTCTTTTTTCATGTTCTTATATTAAATATACAATTATTAAATCTTTAAAAAATTATGTTGGTTAGTTAATTTTTCATATTGAAAAATAACACAAGAAATTAGTAACAAATTAAATGATAAAATTTCAATAATTATATTTTAATTAAATTTGTGTTTTTACTGATTCAAAGTTATTGAAAAAAAAACATTTATTTAAACTGATTTTTATTTTTATACACTTTTTATGGACATTTTAAGAATTAATCATCTAGTTTCACTTTTGAACATCCATACATAAAATAAGTAGTCTTTATTTACCTTTTAAACAAATTCAAAATTCTCTTTAATAAAAAAGTTCTGAATTTTTCTTGCATTTAATATTTTAAATAAGTGACATTAATTTTCTTTTCAGAGTCGTTTCATGTCTGTTCACTTAAGAGAAAAAAAAAAAAAAAAAAAAAAAAAAAATTGAATTTTGATTGATGTTACTTTAAAAAAAAAATATTTTACTAAATTTTACATAATTAAAAAAATTATCTTAAATTTAAATACGGTCGTTTTATTTTAATTCAAATACTTTATTTATATATATTCTTTTTTTTACATTTTTTTCACTTTGAAATATGATATTAATTAAATAAATTCTACTAAAAAATGACCAGCATGTGAATCTGAGGGAATCAATTTTTAAAAATCTAATTTCTTTTTGTATGTTTTTTTTTTTTTGCTTTGAAATATATGATTAATTTAATTTATTACCTCATTTCTATAAAATTTTAAATTATTGAATTTAAATTTCTCACTATATTGTTGTGATATTTCCTCTACCCAGACGAGAAAAGAAAAAAAAATCCTGCAGGCCAAATAAACATGTCTTTTTTATATGGGGATTTTTATGGGGCATCCAGTGAGGATCAAACTCACAATTTAGTAGTAATGGATCTTCAAGACTAGCACGCTAAACATTACGTTTTTTTCTTCTCTTTTTCTCCTCTACCCAGGTGATGCTGGGTAGCCACTCCTAGAATGTATATAAAACCAACACCTACTGAACAAACTGATGTGCTTAAAAAGTCTGGATTGAAATTATCCAATTAAATCAATTATACATACTAGGCTGAAAAAACATCTTCAAAAATCATCAGGAGTTTTTTTTAATGTTTCATCTTTTGAATAGTCCAAAGACTCTGGCGATGATATTAACATTTATTTCAAGTTTCATTGTTAAATATGGGGAGGGGGAATTTTACACATCGAATTTGAGGTACCTACATGACATGTCTGTCAGACAAACTTTCTCACAAATCTGTCATATAGGGAGGAACAAAAAAAAAAAAAAAAAACGGTCATGTAATTTTTAAAAAATAATACAATTTTTACATAATTCTACAAAATTTTATTAAAATTGAATGAATATCTTAATTTTAGTGTATAAAAAGATATACTTCTTTTAAATTTTCTCTGGATATTATTGACATCCAAAATTACGTAACAGTTTTTTTAATTATTTTTTTAAAACAAAATGTAAACAAATCTTAAATGTCAGACATGTGCAGACAGGATACAGTTAAATACACAAACATTTTCAAATTTAATGTCGAATGAGAATATATGACTTATTTCAATCATGTTTGTAGTTTTTTTTTCTTCCATAAAACTCTAAACGTTAGATAACTTTAAATATATATATCAAAGTGAAAAAAAAAAAAAAAAAAAAAAAACTATATATAAATCAATAATATCGGGCATGTATTTATTGAAACTTGTTTTAAAAAAATACAGTGAACTGTCATTTGTTGTGTACTTAGTCCTGAGTATGTATATAATACAGTTCTTATATTTTGTATGTAGTAATGATATGGAATATAAATTAAATACTCATTGATAAACTTGCTTAATTACTGAAATGACTGCGACATAGTTTCAGTTACAGACAAAATAGAGATTGAATCTCCAGTATAGATAGATATATTATAAATACTGTAATAGGTTATCTAACTTTGTTCAGTAATGTGAAAATATTAAATGATTATCATAAAAGATTAGATTAGTATATGTTGCTAAAATGTTTCCACAAGCAATTTTACCAATAATTTGTAGATTTACAAGTGAGAATTTGTAGATTTATCCCAATTACAAAGAAATGACAAGTGATGTTTTATCTACTTCAGATTCTAGAATTTACACTTCATAATTAAAGCATTTGGTTGAATATGAGGTATAATTTTAAAAGTTTTTTTTCTTTTTACAATGATCATCCTTGTGTAAGCCTTCTCTGATAATGATTGACAATAGAAACATTTTGAAAAGAATAATCTGAAAGATTTAATACTGAATTTGGCAGGTTTTATTTTTGAATTCTTAGACACATTTAATTCTTTATTTAAATTGTTTTTTTTTTTTTACCCATGGCATATTTCATTTTTCTCATTTTTACCACTATCGAATTTCTTTAATAATGATATATGTTCATGTAAAAACTCATGTATCATGGCAATGACAGCATACTTCCTCCTCCTCCTTGTAGATTCCAAAGTAAAAAAACAAGACAACATTAAGAACTCCACGCTGTTTTAATTGTTCAAATCATTTTGAAATATTCTAGTTATAATAGCAGTAGATGAGTAGAGGAGTGCTGCACAAATTCTGAGATGTGGATTTAGATATTATTTTGAAGGGGGGGGGGGAGGAGGCAATAGAAGGAATATTCTCTTTCTCTCTCTCTTTCTCTCTCTCTCTCTCTCTCTTTCTCTCTTCACATACACATTTGTGCATGACTAAATGAACCCAAAAATCATAACGTATGAATAAAATGTGACAAACTTAAAATTGGTAGCGGTGGCCATGAAAAGAGCTTTTAAGCTTTTAGCGACTGATACAATCGAAATAAATTTTCTTCAATATAATGAGTTAGAAATTTTGAAGATGCTGCAAGGAGAAATGATAAATCACAAAATTGCTTTTTGTTTTCTGTCTTTAGCCAAACCGCAGATAATCACCATCTATTTTAAAATAAATTGAAAGTTATTCAAGAGAAAATCGAAAAAATGTAATTAATAACAGGGAACACAAAATTTCAAAATTCATTAATCACATGAATATCAAGTGATTAAGAATTGTTTGTATCCAGTTACTTCAAATATGATTGCAAAGGATGATTTGTTAAGTCTATGAATTTTACAAAAATAACATAACAGACTTCATTTTGTAGTAATTTCCCCCCGCCCCACATCGACGCGAATATAAAATGACAATCGGACAATGCATCCAAGATTTTTACAGCTGAATATGAAGAAATAGCAGAGCAAATGATACTGAATGCAAAGGAATTAAACCACCCAACCCAGATACTTTTTTTTACATCATCTACATAAATCATTTTACATTGGTCCAATCAAAGATGCATTGCTTCTCCAAGAATGTAATCATATACATAATAATAGAGAAAAAAAAAGAAAAAAAAAAAAAAAAAAGTAAAAATAAATACCAAAGGCCAAAATAAAATTTAAAAAAAAAGAAAAAAAAGAAAGAAAAGGTTTTTATCAACCATAGTGAGCAGTTTAGAGCAAGAATAGTATATTTGTCTAAATGCTTAATAAGTATTTAAAGATAAAGATTTCAAATTTTGTAGATTTATCAAAAATACACAATCACAGAATATTTAAGAAAAATTTTAGTCCTGAATTGAAATCATTATTTTCTCCTATTGAGTAAAATACTAACGAGGCAAATGTTCCTTAGGTAAAAAAAGTCAATGGATGGAAATTTGACTTCAAAACTGCTAAGTAATGTCATAGAAACAGGATTTAAACAATTGTCTCATTTTAACCATTAATGAAAAAGAATTAAAAAATTTTGTAAATAAAATGAAAACATCAAGATTAAATGATAAAACCAAGAAAATGAAAAGTAATATTTACAGGATTGAGATCAAAGACAAAAAAAATGTTGAATTTAGTGAGAAAACAAATCAAATCCCTCATTGCCAATTAATTACTTTAAAATTTAACAAGAATATGTTAAATTGAAAATTGCAGTAAAGGTGATCAGTTGTCAATCTATTTTGGCTCTAAAAGAGACACAAAAAGAAAAAGACAACTTGAATCTTCAGCACCAATGAATGCCATTTCTCCAGGTTATGGAATAGCTGAAAATATAGGTGATACTTTATTCACTAAACATTTATCTAATCACTCACGGGTCTGTTAGTAACAGAGATGATATTGTTACTCTAAAAACTGATAAAAACTTACTACAGTACATATTGAAGTAATTTCATTATACACACACATGGGGGAGGGGTGCCTTCAAAAAGCAGCTTGTATATTTTTTCCATAAGAATTAAGTTGCAATTCATAAGTATCCATAAATCTATAATTACAATAACTTAATATTTTGAACTAAATTCCATAGAAAAATAAAACCTATTTCATTTTTACTATCATCACTTCTAATCCAATTTGTTAGCTTTATCCTATTTTATAATCATGTTGAAATGTTACTTTACATTTAAACAATCCTTTCATTTACCTTTTTTTTTTAAAATATTCCCGTCAAGACTATCTCATGTGAAAAAGCAGTTGTTCTTATGACAAATCACAAGACCTCTAAGTAAATATATGAAAATTAAACAAGCTTAAAATACCTTAGTGGTCAACAGAGAAATTATCAATTTTGAAGAATTCCTACTCACAAAACTGAGTTTTTTAAATATAATAAATCAAAATACATACTAAAAAAATAAAATAATACCTGCAATAAAATAAACTAAAATAATAAGTAAATACATAAAATGTTCTTTGATTCAGCATTGTTGTCAATTTGAATAATAACTTCAAATTAAGTAGATATTTGTTAATAGCCAGAAGATTGAATAAACTATGTTAACATTTGGTATAACTTAGCAGAAATGAAAGATAATTTAAAAATTGCAACAATTTCAACAATCAAACAGAATGAAATTGAAATCTTTGATTACATTTTTTTAATGAAGCATATAAAAATAAAACAGACTTCAGTTTTCCTATCATCACTAAAATAAAACCATTATCACATTTTTTAATTGCATTTAAACAATTCTTTCAAATTCCCTTCAAAGATATACTGTTTTTGCAGACTTCTGTCTATAGAAAAGGATTGGTGCTATTTCTATATTTGATCAATCACTTTCTGCTAGATTGCATGCATTTGAAAAAAAAAAAAAAAAATTCTTCATAGCGCCAAAAATCTAGAAAACTAGCCAATGAAAGCAATCTTTACCTTCAGAAGTTTGAATTAATGATAAAACAAAATACTCTTTCCTCTACCAGTTGAGTGACATTCAATGATTAAGAACACAAGTACATGTTTAAAAAATGAGAAATACATCAAATTTCTAATAGTAACCAACTGCAATACAGTTTTACTTGACAAAGTTAAAAATATCTTTAAAGAACCTCAACCACCATTAAATTTAATTGAACTATTGTATGTATTTTATTAGAGGCTAATTTGAAAGAAAAAAAAGAAAGAAAGAAAAAAGATCTTATGCCTTACAAATTGCTCAACATAGAAATTATTTAGAAATTGAATTGTTCTTCTGGCTTGCTTCATGGTCAGTTGTTTTGATTAACATGAGAAAAACTGATTCATATCTTTTTGGGGTGATTCAACAAACAGTCAAATATTTTGAGTAATAAACTTATGAAAGGACAGCAGAGGCCAGTGTAAAAACAATAGACTTAAACTAAAAAGCCACATACATAGGCATTTTCATAAAAACTGAAATATGTTTTAAATTGTAAGCTTTTACCTTGTGTAAGCAATATTTACCTTTGCTCTGCTTTCATATTCTGCATCAACAATTGTTTTAGATAAAAAGGAAGAAATAGAAAAAATGCTTCTAGATAATAAAAAAAATTTAAAAAAAAGGGGGAAAAAAGTGAAACAAATCAAATATTTTCTTCATTAATTAAAATAAATTCTAATTTTCTTTTTTATCTGGAAATGAGACACAAAAATAACTTAGTCTCAAAATTCATCACCCAAAATTGCAAAATTATTTTTTAAGTGATTTTTTTTTTTATTTATCTTTTTTATTAAGTGATGCAAAAAATTATAGCAATACATATTTTGCAACTATCTGATTGTTTTAATGTACATTTTTCTGTGGCTTATATCATATTTTGTCAACTCCCTTCATAAAGCTTACGTTTATCTATTCACTGCATAGATGTAAGTCCATTTATTATAGAATCAATCAGATTTGCCCAAATCAACTTTCATCAATTTTGCATTCCTTGAAAAAAAAAAGAAATTTAAAAAATGCATTCAGTCTCATACTGATGAATACAAAAAAAAAAAATATTAAAAAAAAACAAAAAAAATAAAATAAATAAATAAATAAAAAAAAAAACAAAGAACTTACAACCAATATCTTTTTTTTCTCTAAAGTATTTCATTATCTTTTTGTTTTGTTTTTTTTTATAAATTGGCAAATTTTAGAAAGAAAAACAAAACTTTTTAAAAATTGCCTGTTTGTCTTTGTTATAGCAAGAAAAATATACCCAAATTTTATCAGAAAGGTTTTGTACAAGTCAGTATAAAATGTGGTCTGGATTCTGACTACCTTTTTTATTTATTTTTTTAAATTAATATTATCTCTGATAAAAAATTGCCAGTCTGACTTCATTTTATTTGTTCCCTAAAAGGCTAGTAAATGCTTTTTTTAAATTTTTTTAAGGCATATGTAATTATAAACAACATTTTTTAGAAAGAATCCATTTTTGGCTTGACAGATTTTAAGCATGATAGCTATAAGTGAATGACAATCAGAAGACATAGTTAAAGTGAGGTTGATTAGTTTAGGAGGAGGAGGAGGAGGGGGGGAGTGATGTTGTAAACATAATCCTCCTTTCTTATCACATAGGTAATGATGAATTTACAGTTTTACACATTACATTCAGAAAATGATGGCCTATGTGTGCTGCTTGTCATTTTAGGTTTTTTTATGAAGTTTTTGTAAAAAAAATAAATAAATAATCCAAAAGTTAAACAAAGGTAACATTTTTTTTTAAATCTACCAAACTGGTAAAACAAGTGTTGGAAAGTTTTTTTCTTTTTTTTCTTTCTTTTTTTTTTTTTTTTTTTTTTTTTTTTTTTTTAAAGAGAACATACTAGTCATCGTTTAAAAACCTTATAAAGATTTTTGTTCCTTTTTCTAACAGACATTGCAGTAGTAATTCATGACCAGGCAGAATTTAACTATTAGGATAGAGGTGGCATTTGTTTCTCAAAAAATTTCATAATGGATGGAAATAAACGTTATGGAGGAATTATGATATTTTTCACTTACCCAGAAAAGAACTTTTTGTTTTGTTTTGTTTACTTTAAATGAAAAATTTGCTAGGAGAAAAATATTTTGAAAAATTGTCTCAACTTCATTATATCATTTTAATTCAATAAAAAAAAAAAAAAAAAATTGTTTTTCCTTTAAGTTTATAGTTAGGCAAATTGTGGTATGGAACCAATAATAATACGCAATCATTTTTTCATTTAATAGTAATAACTAGACACGGGCTATTTTAATGCATTTTCTTTCTTTGACCATTTTTTTAATAAAAAAAATGTCCTGTTTGTAAAGAAACTCATACACACGCGCATACACACAAAACAGTCAAGGCATATATGCACTTTTAGCCGACTAACAGAAGAACGTCAGGACAGGTGGAGATAT